>CABFPE010000626.1:68935-98137 GCA_900660155.1 Hofstenia miamia | reverse complement strand
ACATAATGCTATTTATTGTTGTCAATAATTACAAAACATATTTGACATTAATTTGGAATGTTGGTTGCATACACTTGGAATTGCACAGATTGACTATTACAATGAAAAATTTTTATTTTAAGTTATTTGCTTCATACATAGACATTTAAACAACAAAATGGTTTTTTAATATGCTAACTCTAAAAAGAAGTCCCCGAGTTTTCAAAAATAATTAGCAATAATAAGCAAATTATTTACAAAATCAAGTGTACAATAATTTAGTAAATACAAAGAAAAATTCCAAATATCAACGAAAACACAAATGTCATATCTTTGACACAACTACTGGAAAATTATTGAGGAAAATTAAGAGAATCAAACAGGAAGATAACGAAGATTATGAAATAAAAGAAATACCCCAACTTGTGTATACTTACAATGATTCAAACGTAATTTTTAATCAAAAGTGTGACATTATCGAAATAGGACTTTACTAATTGTTAAATTTTCTATAGATAATTCCGAAGTTTGCATTTAATAAAGATAGAATAATGCTGGTTATTGACATTTACATGTAGTTGCGATTTTGGTTGCATACAATTGAAATTGCACAGTTGGACAATTACAATGGAATTTTTTTATTTTCAGTTATTTGCGTCATATATACAAATTTAGAAAACCGAATGCTCTTATTTAATATTTTGGCATGAAATATCTGTGCAACAGATTGCCCACATCACTTTACGATTTTGGTTGTATTTCAAAAGTGACTATTTAAATCCCATTGATATACATGCTCTATACGAATCTTTACTTTGGAAGAAATGTGGCTATGAAATGAATTACGACTGAATGATTGTAGGCCCACACAAGATGAGGTTCTTTATTAATTTTCAACAATATCTTCTTTAGGCCTTTAATCAATGTATCATCAAGAAGAATTTCCATCTCATCTGTTTTACAAAATTTTGATATGTCATCTCTCTAGCAAAGAGGAAATCCTTCAAATCCAACAAATGATCGACCAATAAGTACCGCACATCTTTTGTGAAGATCATTGAGATGTTTTAAAGCTATGCATAACAAAATTAAGTATGACTTAAAATAGAGATGTCTTACTGACTGGATCTTAGTAAATCGTTTATTCAATGAATTTGAATATATTAATAAGCAAAGAAGAAAATCAAGATTTCAGAAAGAGCCTTAAAACTTTCATTACGCATTTTTACCCAGTAAAATTAAACAGTATTATTTGTTAGTTTGCTTAAAGTTATATATATATATATATAGTTATTAGATTCCTATAGTTAGTAATAGTAGTGATGGCATTTGAAAAATTAATTCTGCATCTTCTAAGCTATAAAAATTGTTATTGATCAATATGAAGCAATAATATAACGTATAAGTAGTTTTTGGAGCGAGAATTTTATGAGTGATGAAGTTTGGGGCGGTAGAACATAAAGCTTGGGGGCAATATATGGTGCAGATGTCAATACGTGGGGCAGGGCACAAATTCAATTTTGAATACCAAATTTCTTAGTGTTGCCATTTATGGAAAATTTGATGATATTATACTCATTTGTTTATTTTTGATGATGCAAAATATTGGCTAAGCCCTTTTCTAATTCAGTAGCTGAACAAACATTAGCTTGTTAATTTCATCAAACCTCCCAACATATTCATGTACATTTTTCTGTAAAATTGCATCATTAAACTGAATGGGAATTAATTTTAACTTTGAAAGCTCAATAATAAATGGCAATTTGAAATTATATTCATGTCTTGACACTTTATCCACTTCTTTGTTAATATCATCAATGTTATAGTATGATTTCTTGTTTAGACATTCATCACTGTACTTCAAAATCTTTGACATCTTCTCATTTGACTCAATATTTTAAATGTTTCCATCAATTTTCTTTATGATGCTTAATTTTCTTTGAGAGATAAGATTTAATTGCTCTTCATATGCTGTATTTAATTCTTGTATTATGTAATCCCTCCTTTTCTTTATGCCAAATTTCAATTCCTCAAAACTTTGTTCAATTTCTTCTCTGTAATTTAAAGATTTAGTTTTATCGGAGCTTAATTCACTGAATTTCAGTTTTATATTCTCAAAATTTGTCAATATGTTTAGCTTAAGATTTTGTCTTCATTCTTCCAATGTCACTTTTTTATGTCCATCATGTAAATTGGTGACAACAGTCGATACATATCAGCTTTTCGCAGCTGGTTTCAGTGCAATAAAACTCAAGCTTTTTCCCATGAGCTTCGCAATATGGTATTGGCTTTTTGCTAAGTGAATAAACCTCATGAGAGCTTGCTCTTCTGTCCTTTTCATGAGTAACAAACTGTGAAAGAATTATTATTTTGAAACTTCTCTAGATAATTTATGAAATCCTTTATTGCCCAGTAAGGTTTCGTCACAGAATAAATGCCCACAATTTAATTCATAAAGATCTTCTTTGAGGTTCAGGCAACTAAAACATCGTATGCATTCTAAGTAGTCTTCCATTTAGCTTCAAGTTTATAGAAACTGAATATCTGATAACTTTAAGCAAACTCAAGCATGTGTAACAAATAATACTGTTTAATTTTACTGGGGAAAAATGCGTAATGAAGGTTTTAAGGCTCTTTCTGAAATCCTGATTTTCTACTTTGCTTATTAATATATTCAAATTCATTGAATAAATTATTTAATAAGATCCAGTCAGTAAGACATCTCTAATTTAAGTCATACTTAATTTTGTTATGCATAGCTTTAAAACATCTCAATGATCTTCACAAAAGATGTGCGGGACTTACTGGTCGATCTTTTGTTGAATTTGAAGGTTTTCCTTTTTGCTACAGAGATGAAATATCAACACAATTTCTAATTAACCAATATTTCAAATGGTTAGATACACAAGAGTTATTCAATGCCAAGATTTTTTACAGCTTGTTTCAAATCATATGATGATTTTAAGTCAAAATTTAAGTCAAAAATAGCCTTTTCACAAATGTTCTTTGTTTGGCATTGAATGTCTCCCGGTCAAGAATAAATTTATCATTTTTTAAAAAGATTTGTTCAAAATATATGTAATATTTTGAGTGCTATGCTATCATACTTAACTTCTATAGCATTCACAGATAAAACTTTAATTTTTTCAATACTTTTATTTAAAAAATACCATTTCTGTCTAGGTTTTTCTAGAATTGTAGCATATTCTTAAAATCAAAACTAGTTTTGGGGTATTTTTCATAATTTTTAAAGTGAATTGTATCTGTTTTACAAAAGCATATTTTGAAATTATGTTTAATAAAAATTCATTATTTCATAACCTTTCGAGTTTTTCTAAAAGAAGTTTATATAACACATTTGTGTTGTACCATACATTAGGTTCTGTATTAAAGATACTCCATGTATATTAATTTAATTTTAATTTGAAATACTTTTGATATTTCTGTGTAAATTATCACATCACTATTAATATTCAACTAAAGTGGTAAAGTTGTTCAAACTTTACATAAATGTTTAAAATAAATATGAAGTCAAATTAACAAATAGCTTGATATGCAAACTTTTGTTATCAAATATTCAGTTCCTATAAAGTTAAAGAGAAATGGAAGACTACCTAAAATGCCTCAAATGTTGCAGTAGCTTGAGCCTTGGTACAAATTAGGCAAGTTTCATTTCACTGGGTTATATTGAAACTTTCTGGTAATAATAGTAAATTTGAATTTTCCTATTAATGTAAACTTTGAATCATGGCTCATGTTACAGGCTAGTGTTGGGGTAAGCCTAGAATTATTATAATTATATTAATAGACGAGCATATTTTTTTAATTGTTTGTGTGTGAGTGGGGAAGATAACACAAAAGTAGCATTTTCAGGCTTTCATATTGAAGTCTAAATTTCCATTCCATTTCCAGATTATAGAAATCATTTTGTGGAATGTAAATATAATGAAAATTTGTAGAAATAAAAATTGAAAACCATACAATATGTTAAGCACACCCTAAAACAGCTTTAGAAAAAATAATTGTTTTAATAACAAAAATGTTTCATAATTCATTTATCTTTTTAAGTAATTGATAATATTGAGTCAGTTATTGTCATATACTTAGCCGAAATCCATATCGATTGTCTGATAGAATACAATAATCATTGAAGAAACAGTACTTTTGCTAAACTACAAGCATCTCAAAGATTTTCGCAAAAGAAGTTTAATACTTACTGGTCGATCATTAATTTTATTTGAAGGGTTTCCTTTTTGCTAGAGAAGTGAAATATCAAAATTTTTTAAAATAGCGGGAAATATCTTCTTCAAGATGCATTGATTAAATGCAACAAAAGTGCTAAAATAATTTAAAATTAACCAAGATGGCAATAGGTTAAATCCACAAGATATATTCCTGTCAACATTTCTTACTGTTTGTTTGAAATCATGTGATGATCTTAAGTCAACGTTCAGAGATAAACCTTTAGTTTTCCAATACTTTTATTCAAAATATTCAATTTTTGTCTGAATTTTTTTAATTATAACGTATTCCTAAACTCAAAATTTGGTTTCAATATTTTTCGTAATTGCTTGCAATCTTAATTTTTGACATATTTAAAAAGTGAATTGTAAATTTTGTACAAAAAACATGTTTTAAATTATATTGAATAAAAACTCATTTGATAACCTTTTGAGTATTTCATGAAGCAAGTTATGTGTTACAGTATCATACATTTAATTTCCATAGCAAATATATGCTACACTGACATTTTAATTTGAAATACAACCAAAATGATAAGGTTAAAGTTATGCAAACTTTGCAGTTAATTTAAATATTATGTAGGCAATCCTTTGCACAGTGATTACATGCCAAAATAGCTTGATACGCAGGCTTGTGTGTTATCATTATCAAATATTCAGTTCATACACAATTGTAGAGAAATGGAAGACTACTTAGAATGCTTAAAATGTGGCAGTTGCTCGGAAATCAAAGAATATCTTTATCATTTAGATTGTGTGCATTTAGCCTGTAAAGATTGCATTGATGAAAATCGTTATACAAAAGAGGAAATGGTCTGTCGTATTTGTGATAGTAAAACTAGCTTTGAGGACGTCAGGCATTACTGGAAAACAAAGGGTTTCATTAGTTATCTAGAGAAGCTTCAAAATAATAATTCTTTCATAGTTTGTTGTGTTGCATATGATGAAATCCTTGAACCAAGAGAAGTCCATTTTTGCAATGACTGCAATGAATGCTTTTGCTTAGGTTGCCGTATTATTCATGAAAATGACAGAAGAACAAACTCCCATAAGGTTTACTCACTAAGCAAAAAACCAATACCATATTGTGAAATCCATGGGAAAAAGCTGGAGTATTATTGATATGTGTTGACTGTGCCGTCACTAATTTGCATGGTGTTCATAACATAAGATAACATTGGAAAAAAGAAAAGAAAATCTCAAAGCAGACATTTTGCAAAATATTAACTACATAAAACTGAAGCTGAGAGTATTAAACTCTACAAAAACTACGGCATTCAACTACAGGGAAGAAATTGAGCAATGTTGTGAGGAATGGAAATGTGAATTAAAGAAAAGGCGGGATCATGTAACACAAGAAGCAAATACAGCATATGAAGGGCAACTAAATCTAATCTCTCAAACAGAATTAAGCATCATAAAGAAAATGGATGGAAACATTAAAAATATTGAGTCAGCTGAGAAGGAGATGTAAAGGTTTTGAAGTACAGTGATGAATATCTCGACAAAAAATCTTATTATGACATTGTGGAAATTAACAAAGAAGTGAATGATAAAGTGTCAGGAAGTGAATATAATTTGAACTTATCACCTAATATTGAGGTTTCAAATTTAAAATTAATTCCCATTAAGTTTGAGGAAGCATTTGTACGGAAAAATGTACATGACTTTGTCGGGAGGTTTGATGAAGTTAAGAAGGAAAATGATTTTAAGCCTTATTTAAAATCAAGAGTATTACCTACTGACTCAGAAACATCCTTAACATATTTTTTATGATCATGAATATGAAGCTATTATATCTTTAAAAATAATAAACAATAAAGAAATGCTCACTATCATTACTGTAGAAATTACCTAGCATTATTACCGAATCATAATATTCTTGTCTTGGTCTACTCTGACATGGACACAGCTGATCGATTAATAGAAGTTGACAGGATTTAGAAAGTTCAAATGAATTTCCCATTTCTTTTTGTGAGGTTAAAGATGTAAATATTATTCGCTCCAGTCCCTCCAGTGAATACATTTTATTTTTATCCCGCAAATTGCTAAAAGTCTTCAAATACTCTGTACATACCAAGCAACATGAAAATGCAAGTCTACCAAAGAATTTAGATGATATTGCCTTCAGCTGTTCTAAAATCATTCAATTATTTTCTTTTAAGAATGAATCAATTTTGCAATCATTTGACAACTCACAAAATTTTTATTTTGGAGTTTCATTTTTAACTGAAAATATTCTCATTGTTGGATGGGAAGATTATTCTCTGAATGTCTTTGACGTAAGAGATGGAAGATTATTGAGGAAAATTAAGAGCATCAAACATGAAGATAACAAAGATTATGAAAATCTCAAAGCTTATGAGGTTTGCATTAAATAAAGACAGCATAATTCTGGTAATTGTCGTCATAGTTGACATTTAGTTGCGATGTTTGTTGAAATTGCAGTTTAAATATTGCAATGATGTTTTTTATTTTCAGTTATTTGCTTCATACATTCAAATTTAGACGACAGAATAGTTTTTTGAATATGCCAATTTTAGAAAAAAAATCCCCGAATTTTCAAAAATATATATTTTAATAATAAGCAAGTTATTTACAAAATTACTCAAAAAAATCAAGTGCAAAAAAATTTAGTAAATACAAAGAAAAAGAACAAATACCAACGAAAATAAAAATGTCATATTAGAAAATGGCTTCTTCATGATTGATGGATAACATAGTAATAGCTATTGTATGTGCAGAAAATATTAGTTTTTATAAATTGCATATCATCTTTAAACAGAATTTGCTTTTAAACAGCATTGTGTATCATCAGCATACATATGGTGATTAATTGAACGAGAAGCTAGATATTTGCCAACAAAAAACTTAAAAATTATAAACAAATAGGGCCTAGAATAGAACCTTGAGGCACTCCATATATATTTTTGAACAATTTAGATTTTATATTATTAAGTGAAATCTATTGCATTCTTTCATTAAAATATGATTGCATCCATTTGAGTACAGTATGGTTTACTCCACAATTTTCCAAAATTGTGACTTCATAGGTAACTAAATTGCGTAATTATAATCACAAAAATTTCATATTGATTTTGAAAATTGGGAATAAAAAAATCTAGATAATTATTTGTCTTCAACGAACCAGTCTGAAAATTTTAAATGTAATTGTGCAGAATATACAAGTATGCCTTGTGGTAATGGTCAAAAAACCACGCAACTATATCAAAAATTTCTTCACGAGAAAATACGAACAATTTCCATGGGAATTATATAGATACTTGGCTTAATTAAGACATGTGAAATGCTGCTTGACGACTTAGGCCAAAAAGAGAAACAAAAGCTCTCAAAAACATTTAGTTGTTCTATGAGGACAATTAATTTTGTTAAGAAACACGAATCAGTAGACTAAATAAATATCATCATGTAATATTTTATCATCAACTTACAGCACCCATGCTCTAAGATTTTCAAATTTGGAAAGAGGTTTGGAGAAAATTCTTTGTAAATGTGGAAAAACGTTAGTCCTTCAAAAAGGATGTCAGGCGGTTTAAGGTTAAAGGTTTTTGAACTAAAAATTAAATGGACTTTAAAATTAATAATTCTGATAATAAAGGTTGAAATTTTATTACAAAATGTAAGAAGCCAATCCGATAAGTGACAATCAATTTCAATGCACAAATACGATGCAACCAATACAGTATACAAGTCTCATTGTTTTTGGTTTATTCTTTCATTTGTTTAAAAGAATGCCAATAATTAATTAATTGCCTAAATTGATGAAATTCCAAGAATCCCAAGACTCATCATGTTTTCATCGCCTAATAAATTTATTCTAAACACTGCTTAAATTCTTAACTGCACAGATTTTGAATTAATGCAAAGCATTACTGAAGCATGATTTTTTCCGAACAAATAAGCGCAAATTTACAAAACTTGCAATTTGCAAGTAAATTATTTTATGTTTTAAACCACTTTCTTCAAGTGTGGACAATGGGAAGTATGTTTAATTCAAATTCTGTCAAGAAATTACTGGTATAAACAATTTTCAAATTACTTAAATAATGGAATTTACTGATACAAACTCCGTGGGACTTGAAAAGGGGACTATCATGAGACTAGAAACATAAATAAGAAAACTGGAACTGCGGATTTTAGACTACTACTCATATTTTAAAGTATAAAGTTATGCTTTGGGGGAATGGCAACTAAAACTAAGTAGTCTTCCATTTAGATTCAAGTTTATAGAAACTGAATATCTGATAACTTTAAGCAAACTCAAGCATGTGTAACAAATAATACCTGTTTAATTTTACTGGGGAAAAATGCGTAATGAAGGTTTTAAGGCTCTTTCTGAAATCCTGATTTTCTACTTTGCTTATTAATATATTCAAATTCATTGAATAAATGATTTACTAAGATCCAGTCAGTAAGACATCTCTATTTTAAGTCATACTTAATTTTGTTATGCATAGCTTTAAAACATCTCAATGATCTTCACAAAAGATGTGCGGGACTTACTGGTCAATAATTTGTTGGATTTGAAGGTTTTCCTTTTTGCTAGAGAGATGACATATCAACACAATTTCTAATTAACCAATATTTCAAATGGTTAGATACACAAGAGTTATTCAATGCCAAGATTATTTGCTGCTTTTTTCAAATCATATGATGATTCTAAGTCAAAATTTACGTCAGAAATAGCCTTTTCACAAATACTCTCTGTTTGCTATTGAATTCTTCCTGCTCAAGAATAAATTTAACAATATTTTGAAAAGATTTGATTAAAAAACTTGCAAAATTTTGATTCCTTTGCCATCATACCTAATTTCTACAAAGTTCACAGATAAACCTTTAGTTTTCCAATAAATATATTCAAAAAATTCAACTTTTGTCCGGATTTTTTTGTATTGTAACTTATTCCAATACTCAAAATTGTAATTGTAGGCAATTTTAAATTTAAGTACTGCTTAATCTAAAAATCATATAGACCCACAAAAAGATTGTAGGGTGCAATGAAAGCTGTCATTTGAATATCTTGATTCCTCATTGGATATTGGTAATATTCCTTACATAAATATCAATTGTGCACGGCATGAATAACTTTGAGATTTCTAACATAAATATTTTGTCTATATTTACCATTTTCTTTGAGAAGGCAGGTGGGAAGCATGTGGACTCTCACTGGAATGCATAATTCAATTTTATATCAACCTGTAAAATGATGATTTTCCTCTTTTACATTTTTGTACACTAATTGTACTGTGTTTATAATAAATTTTGTTATTAAAGAAACTATTTTGTGCTTTACTTGCCATGATTCATAAATATTTGAAACCAGTTATATTAACCTAAGTTTAAATAAAAAAATCTATAAAACACTGGCCTGGTCTCTTTTGAAGATCTTTTTGTTATGTGACTGGTTCCCAATTGAATATTCTATTTTAAGCTTACAACATTGTTTGCTGAATTTAGTGTATATAGGTAATGCTACTGTTATTAGTTTCAACTTGCTTCATTTGACTGAAATATCTCTGAATTTTTAAAAAATGAAGGTTGATCTGCTGAACTATTTTCATTAAGTGGAATCCTTCCTGATTCCTCAATCAAATGCTTATGGAGTCCTAAATTTGTTTCTTGATTGGTGTATTTCATCTGAAATCACTCAGGATTCCTGAGTTATTACTGAGATCAATTGTGATTCTTCAATAGGACAAGTATTTAGCTGTTTTGGTTTTGGATTCCTTCTTTGTACTTAAATTCTTCACAATTCCTCAATAAGAAGGTTATCATTCTTTCAAGTGTTTTTTGTGTGCAAATTTTTTTGTTTGATATCCCTCAAAATCCTTCAAAGCTAATCAAGTGAGTGTGATTTGAATTCAAAAAACAAAATTAATGCACTGCAAACCAAAGGCTAGAAGTGCTAACTATGTCACACTTAGAAAATTTCATTGGATACTTAAGTAAGAAAAGTCAAGAAATTTGCACTCCTAACTTTATTATCTAAAAATATCATATTTTTTAGAATTATTTACCTTTCCTAGTTTAGAAACCTTACTGTTCTTTTACAGAAACTTAATTGCCTATTCTTTATAAGGTTTGAAAAGCATAACAAGTTAAGTTTACTTCATTTTTATTAAACCTTAGTTTCTTTGATTTTTGTGTATAAAATGTTTGTGAATGAATTTTTATGTATAAAATGTTTGTGAATTCTTAGTAAATTTTTATAATCTAAACTTTACAGTTGATAACTTTGTATATAGTATAAAGGATTTGTAGCAGTAAATTTAGCTTTTCAAAATTTAATTTTGTAGCCTTGTTTGTAAATAAATTTGTTTTGTAAAATTTCATAATTAATAACTTCATACTTGATCCAATGGATGTATAGCAGTAAATTTAACTTGCCAAAATTTAATTTTGTAAAGTTCTTCACAAATGCTAACTTCATAATATTAAATTAAATATACTAATTCTTAGGTTTTGGCTAGTGTTAGAGTTATGATTAGCAATATACTAATTCTTTGGTTTTGGCTAGTGTTAGAGTTGTGATTAGTATTTTATGCAAATAATATAGAGTCATTTTACAAAATGTTTATGAAGAATTTAACAAAATCTAAATTTGAAAAAAAGCTTAAAAGTTAGGATTTACAGACAAGCTTACAGAGTTAATTTTTACAAATGCAAATTTCAAACAAGTTTATGAAGTTATTGTAGTATATTTGCATCCCTAAGTTGTAAATTGATAATATGTAATAATATTGTGACGATAAGCAATGTACACTTAGTGATTTAATATTCTTTGTATTCTGATTGGTTGCTCGTCCAAGGAATCCATTTTGTTTGCGTAATTTGAATATCAGACATCACAGTAGTTTTAAATATTTTGTTCTGCTATTACTCACCATTTGATCAAAAGTGAGTGAATGTTTTCTATTATTTGTAAATACTAAAATGTGTGATTTCTGTTAATTTAAGTTTTGCTACCCTAGCTTCCAGTTGATTTTATTTTAATTATTAAAGATTTCCCCAGCCATATATTTAACTAATATTACCTTTTAGCATTTTTTGGATAATATATTTTTCATAAAGTGCCCCTTTATTATCTGTTATTATATTTATTATTTTTTATGTATTTGATCACTATGATCAATGCTTAAGGTATCACTCTGGGCAAAAGGTAGGATAACCAGAGGCTCTAAATGGCCCTCTGCTTTGACTCCTCTAGTCTATGTGATAGTAGGTATTAGGTATAAGGATGAGTATGGTTAAGAAGCATGGTTTGCATGTAGCTATAACTATTGCATTTTCTCTAGTCTAAAATGAGCATAGAAATTAGGTTTTGGAAATGGTTTATTGCTTCAGCCAGAGGCCAGATTCTGTAAGAAGTTTGGAATTAACTTATTCTCTGAATACTTGTTACCCATGGAATGAACATGCTATTGTTTTCTCATTAGATGGAATGACATAATAACTAGTAGTTTCATCAGTTGTGTTTTAATATATCTAAAGATGGAATGCTTGCTGAGTGTTGCACATGCTTCTACCACAAGACAAGCATTCTACATTATATTTTATGAAAAAACTTTTGAAATTAAAATACACACTATTATTAATGTTTCCCATATGTTTAGTTATCTAACCTAAATTTACATTAATGATAGTTTAAAATACAAGCTTAAATGGTTGTGACAACTGAAATTTGAAAAGGGCTTATTCCCTGTGTCATGAGCTTGACTTTGTTGACTCAGCTTCAACTAAGAAACACTACTAGGCAAGATTTTTGCAGAGGAGGGTTTTTTTTATAAAATTAAGTTGTTTTCCATTACTCAAGTTATATCTTTATAATATGTTTCATATAATCAAATACTGATATATAAAGTACACATCTACTTTACATGTAGTAGTAATAATCTCATTGTAAATATAATGTTGTGATTAGATATTCATCAAGAAAGAAAAACCATTGAAATCATTAATAACCCAAATAGTACTCTAAAATAAGAACTTCTTGAAAATTTTGTTTAATTCTGAAATATTGAATTAGCTTTAATTCAGTTGTCAAGTAATAGACTAACTTTAATAAATTTATATTGATCATTCAACTTACTGATGTATCAACAAACCAAGTCAAAAGAAACAGATTTGTTAGAGGACAAAGCCAAACCAAGGCCAGAACATTATGCATTACTTCAAGCTTATAAACAGCTGTCTGTTTAGATTTTACATAATATCCAACTCAAAATATCTTTGGAATGTGCTGATTAGATAATTCAATGACCTTTTTGTAATTGTCTAAAATCAAATAATAGTAGACATTGACCACCAAATATAAAGAGGACTTTGCTGCAGTAATAATTATTTGTGCATTTAGTTCACACATAGTTTACTCAAAATTGCATGATATTATAGTTGAAGATAATTCTTAGAGGTAATATGGATTAAATTGCGTGATTTTTTGTTTATTTCCCTAGTTGTTGTTTGCTTAATGAGTGATGAAATGAATTCTCAGCTATCTGTGAGCATTAGTTTAAAGATACTTTATTATCTTTATAGATATCAGTCTGTCTGGTTTTAACAAAGCTTAATGAAAAGCAATTATGTTGTTAGAAGTAAAGTTTGGTCTAGTCCTAGAATGTGAAAATTCTAAAATATTTTTTCATGCTTGACTTTTTAAATGACTGAATTAGAATTAGCAAAGACAAACTGTAAAAACAAGCACTACATACAAGCCATTCTCTTTTCAAAGCTCTCTTTTCCTTTTCAATTAGAGGCAATGTTGACTGTTGGCTAAAATCACTTTTTTTGTTTTTATTATATTAGTTTAAGCAAAGATTCTTTTTAAACCAAGAGTTATTCAAGCACAATAACAAAAAGTTTATATTTTCATCATATATTTTAGCTTCCTATAAAACTGAAATATTTGTGAAAATAATTCTCAGAACAATCTAATTTGGTTTAATTATTTTAATATTTAATTAGTACTTTTCTTTATTATTGAGTGAATGGCTTTTATATTCTATCAAAAGCAAAGTTTTCAGAAATTTTGTATATCATTAATTTTGTGTAATTATATCTATGATTTACAATACAAGAATAACTCCTTTTAAATTATGTGATTAAATTTTGCTAATGTTGTAATAATGTAATTAAAAAATTTTTAGGTTTAGGTGACAGCCTGGAAAATAAGATTAACACACTATTTTCAAAACTATGTATATCAAATTTTAAGCTGTATCAATATATTTTTTTTATTTTGTAAACACATTGGATTGACAATTCTGATAGATGAACTGACTAGATTAACTATAACAGTTCTGAACCAAGAAGAATGTTAAGTTACAGAACTAGGGTTTTGAGTTAATTTCAAGTTATTTGGACTAAGTTTGAGTTATTACATTTCAAGTTCTAGTTTAAGTATACTCTTAAAGAAAATTCTGAGTTTGATCAAGTTTTTCTAATTCCAAGTTTCTTAGGGTAAAAAACATTTAATTTTAATAATTCCAAGCTAAAAAATAGTTATTTGCAATTAGTAAAGAAATTGAAATCTAAAACAATTTAAATTTTAGAGTATTTTCAATCAAGTTCAAGTTCAAGTTTTGATGATTTCTCTTCTGAGTTTTTCTGATCAAGTTTTGGGAGCTTATTTAAGTTTGAGTTCTTATTATTCCAAGTACTTGAAAACCCTGTGCAGAATAAACATATTAAAGAATTGTAAAATCCAGGATGTAATTAAGCTCTTTAGGCATCTTGTATTTTTCCAAATTGTATTTATACAACATTTATTAAGCAGTACTACTTACAAAATTAGAAAAAGCCAATCAGGGTTTTTGAGTACTCAGAATGTTAACAACTTCAACTTGAATAAGCTCGCAAAACTTGATCAGAAAAACTCAGAAGAGAAATCATCAAAAATCAAACTCTAACTAGTTGGAAAATCCACTTGAAAATACAGTAAAAATTGAATTTTTTTAAATATAAATTTTCTTACCAATCACAAAACTATTTTTTTGCTTAGAATTATCATAAAATATATGTTTTTTACCCTAGAAAACTCTTAATTAGAAAAAAACTCAATTGAACTCAGAATTTCATTTAAAAAAATACTTGAACTCAAACTCAAAATGTAAAACCTTGAATTCAGTCTGAGTAACTCAAACTCAACTCACAAACACTGATGCTAATGAATGTGTTTACTACCTAAATTACATTAGTTAAATTTATATGTAGAGTTAATTGTATAACAATGGTAATCTGTGTGCATGGAAACTTCAAACCTATTGGAAATACATTTATGTTCTTTCTGATTTGTGAATTGAAATAACTAATGTTTAATTGTCTTAGTCTTCATTTTGTTAACAGAGAAATTGTTGAAATTTTCAGAGATACTTCAAAACAAGCCATCATGAGAGTAGTAAATTGACAAATTTTGGACTTGTAAGCTATTGATTTTTAATACCCAATTAGATAAAGTTTTAAAGATACTTTCTAAGTTTTAATACAGGTATTTGTTTTATGATATCATTCATCTTTTAATGCCTGGTTGCTTTCATTATTCTATACATCTTATTAATTGCAAGAATTAATTGATTGTGACAGATGCTGAATTACAATCGCCACTAAGACTAGGTGTAGGCAGTCCTAAAACCATTGTGTAAAACAAAACATTATGAAAATGTTGTATTAATAATGTAATGGCTTTGTGTAGACTGTTGTGATTGTCATACAATGACATCACACTGACATGGTGTCAGCTTCATACTGCACAAATATTGTTAAACAGAACTTGTGCTATTAGTGCCTTATTCTGTTCACAGAACAGCACATGAAGGAGCCATTTTTTAACTGATATGATTAAATTAAATGGTTAAGTTATGAACTTGCTTGCCTATGCTATTCAAAAACTATTTTGTATAGGTCTTCTTTAACAACAAGTTTTGTGAAGATGGCTGCTATGGGAGAGAAAGAACCAAAGTGAGAATCTCATCATAGAATTGTGGTTGTTGATTTATTTTACTACAATTTCATCATCAATTTGGTTTGCTACTTTTTAACAACTTTACAATTTGACTACATTTTATGACATTTTTTATTTTTGATTATGCTGACTATTGTGTAAATGACCTTATTTTAATTGTGCTTTACAATAGCAGTGATTTGTAAAGTTTTTGGCACCATTGTGGATGGTTCAAGGAGGTCAAATATTAATCAAATTTATTAAAGAAAAATAATGACTTTTCTACAGTCTTTTGACAATGGACAATTTGTGTTTTAAGAATATTATTTCTTACTCAACAAATGAGTGTTTACTAATTTAACTGAGAAAATGTTTGAACAGTTCAAGCAAAAGCTTATATTTCTTATTTAACAAAAAAGTGGAGTTCAAGTAAAGGATTGTTAAATTTTTTATTACAATTTTAATCATTTTCCATCAAGTTTATTAGTGCTTAAAGTTCAATTCAAGGAAGATAAGAAATGCAATCATTTATTCTATCATTGAAATCATCTTAATTATCACAACTCAGCATTCACTAAGAATGATTCCATCACATATTAATATATTTATGCTTGCATTGACATGCATTTCTGCTAAGTTAATTATATGCAAAAAGTGATAATAACAATTTAGCCTAAAGTGAAAGATGCACTTAGTCTGCAACATCAATTGTGATGCTGGAAATTCAGTGAATACATTACTAAATATATATAATGTTTAAACTTTCATCTATCTTAGATAATTTTTAGATAAAAATAAAAAAGTGTAACTGAAACTTGATTCTAAATTCTATAATAAAGAAATATGCATGCAAAATGTAAATAAACAAATACAGATATCAAATAAAATATGTACAAGGTGATTGTGTAACTTAGAACAAGTAAATTTTAATTAAGTAAACATTTAGAAAATAATTACAAGTAAACTATTTTATTTCCAAGCAGAAAAATTATTAAGACTAAATTAGCTTGATTGAAAAAATTAAAAGCTTTTTATCGACGGACTTTAATTGATTTTTTCAAGTGTTTGCATCACATGTTTTGGCACTTCTATTGAGTTCATGAATCAGGTTTAATCTTTTCAAATTTCAAGAGTAACTAACCTGTTTTAAACTAATTTTGCAAATAGGAAGCTTGCATATTCTCATTTTCTATAAAAACAGAAGTGAACTGAGATTGTTGTTAACTGTTTTTCAAAAAGTTTACCATATTAATTTAATTTGTCACAATTATTGTATGAAAAAAATTAGTTTTGCAAGCAATTAATATATTAATCATTTTGAGGATGAGGCCCAATATACCATAGTGCATGCACTTTTACTTTAATTATTGCTTTGTTAAAAGATACTGCAAATTTCTTCATATATTCATCTTTTAAAATAAAGCAAAATATGTGGACCCTAGAAGTTGTTTACTATGTGAATTTAACTTATTGAACTCCAAGCTGAAAACAAATTTCAATGCTCTAATGAAGAGTGTAAGGTGAATCCTACACAAATAACATGAACTTTACAATACTATGTTGTCCAGAAGGTTTTTTCAACCAGACTTGGAACTATTCCCAAATCTTAATCTTAGGTTTGCTGCATATATGCAAAACAAGAGAACTATATAATAATATATACATCTAGGTTATTATTAATCTTGCTTATAAATTAAAGAATTACTTGTGTACAAAAATTGTTCTAGATAACAACTGCAATTTGTAATTCCAACTTTGTACACAGTTTTCACACCAAAAATGCCCATCTTGGTAACTATTTACTAATATTTATATAGATTTGTACAAATTATATTCTATAATTTCACAATTCCTTCTTAACAAAGAGAGATGATTTTTTTGGTTTCAATTGTTGAAAACATTTATCATTATAACTTAGACCTCAAATACATTCATCATCCAATAATTATCAAATGTGCTTTAGCCAGTTGAATATTTCTTTAAAAGTGAAAAAAATTAAATTGAACAACTAAGATAAAACAGCAATCAAAACTATTTCAAAATTTCAAAGTTTTAGTGTCCAACTTACTAAAATATAATTTTTAAAACTAGTTGTCTTAAATTTCAATTATATTGAAAACTCTTTAGAAGAATTATGAGTAAATTAATATGGGTCCTAGTTTCTATTTACTGTCTGTGCTAGAATTGTCAGACCTGAAAATACCACAGAATACTTATTGATCATTGTTTATATTCAATTACACTAAAGTAAAGAATGTATCATGAAGGGAAGAAATATGTTCACATTGACACTTTTCAAACACAATTAGTTCAATCTCAATCAAGTTGATGTTATATTGAAAGGTAAAAGTTGCTTGTGAAATGCCATAATGCATGCATATAAATGTAAAGAAAAAAATCAAAAGCAAATGTAATTCTTTTATTACTTTCAATAATTGAATGACATGATTTTTTAACAATATGCATTCTCAATTGCATAAAAAACATAGACTAAATATAATACTATTTGCAAATTAAATTCATGCAAAAGTTTGAGAGTATTGGCAATTTTACTTTTAAGGTAGAAACTCTTGGTGCAAACTGCAATGAACATCTGTGTAATTTAAAATTTATTAAATATGTAATGTAATTTGCAAAAGTAAGCAAGTCTAATAAAAATCATATTTGGAGATGTTAAGTTTGTGTTTTGCACTAGCCATGAAGACTTTTGTGTCATCACTGAAAATAAATAAAATAAAGAGCTTTCAAATGTTTACTTCCATCCATTGATTTGAATAGCAACTCCCATGAATACTCAATAAATTCTGTTGAAAAATCGAATTTAAGGTATTGTATACATTTCACACTTTAATATTGAAAGTGAGAATGTGATGAATAAAGTTACACACACAATTGTGATAATTATGAAACCTAGTGTATATATTCAAATAATGCATTAGCCAGTTCTACATGCTAAAATTTGGCACATATTTTACATACTTGATTATCTAAGATTACGTTTTAACTTCTAATGAAAAGATCACACAAAAGTACATTGTTTGATAGACTGTGATTGTCATTCACTTGGTGTGATTCCCCCAGCATTTTAAGAAATGCTTAAATTGAATTTAATGATTTTATGTTTGATTATGTTATTATCAGAAGAATGTCGATTACATGGAATATTAAGAACTAGAACTTCCATGAGTTCTCAAAACTTGATAGGAAAAACTTGAAAGAGAAATCAGCAATGCTCCAACTTGAGCTCATTGAAAATCCTTTTGAAAATACTGTAAAAATTTAACTATTGTAAATTTCTTTATCAATTGCAAATAATTATTTCTTGCCTCTTAAAACTCAGATTTAATAAAAATAAATATTTTTTACTCGAAAAAACTCGGAATTAGAAAAAGCTCAATCAAACTTGGAATTTTCGTCAAAAATGCTTGAACTCAAACTCGAAACGTAAAAACTTGAAATCGACTTGGAACCCCTAATTCTTAGAGTTTATTTTCAGCTTGCATTGTAATTCCTTCAAGAAATTCACATTTGCACAGAAATTATAGATTGAAAGAAACAATATAATGAAATCCGTAGAAATATAATTGTTATGCCAAATGTTTAATAATTCATGTATATGCATAAGTATACTTACGCATATATATGTATAAAATTTATTAATTTCCAATTTTTCTTTTTTCAAGGGACTTTTGGCAATGTACAGGAAATAAAGCATGTATACTACTACTACTACTACTAGGCTTTATTAAACTGTAGATAAGTATACAATAACATAGAATAACATAAATATTAAAAGCATTATTAATATTTACAAAAATTAAATGATTTTTTGCAGTTACTGCATAAACATAAAAAGAATTGTTTATATCCATTACTTTCATATGAATTTTCTAAAAATTCATAAAGAATATCGTACATTTTCTTTTTGCTAATTTTTGGATTTCCAAAGAAATCAAAATTGTATTCCTGATGCAGCAAATTCTATTAAAGTACCAATGATCACTAGTATTATTCTTTGTTTTCTTTATAACAAATAGTAGACTTTTAGTTTTTTTATTGTTTTTGAATTCAAATGAAACATAGTCTAAAATATTAATTAAATCATATCTTCCATGGATTATATCTATTAATTGATGGACATCCTTTAATTGAAGAAATAATGAAACTGGTAGGAGTTTATAGTAAATTAAAGCATTTTTGTATACCATATTACTAATCCATCTTAAACATTTTTTTTTGAAATTTTTCAATTTTGTCTATATCTGTGGAGTTTGCATACCAAATAGGATAAGCATAAAATAAACTTATATTACCACTTTAAATGGTACATAAAAAATAACTAAATTTTTAAAAATTACAGTGAAATTGCCAAAGTTGAATTTCGCCAGGTTTGAATGCTACTTTGAAAAGCATGAATATGATCTCATGTTACTTTATATAAAGCAATTTAGAAACACGACATTTACTGCAGTCACAGGATAAAAACCAGGAACATATGTTGTTAACATCAAAGTTAGACTTAACGTAATTAGTGAAAAATTCATATATTTCAAATTTGAAATATTTTGGTCTTGCAAATACATCGATTTTAGTATTGGTTATAATGAAGTTTGCAAAATGTATAAATAGTTTGATGATGATATAGATTTAATTACTTTTCGAGATTGTAGCATTGATTTTCCATGCGTTCTAAAACCGGTTTTCTTTGAAGTAAGTTTTATTTAATCATATGGATCAAAGTTGTATTTATTATTTAGTAGTTTATTTAAAAATATTAAGTTCAAGAGTTGAAATTCGATGGAAATTGGTAAAATCTTAAATCGCGTTAATTCATTATAGTCTATATTTTTCTTAGTTGAAACCAAGTGAATGCAATTTCTTTGAAATTTTTCCAGCTTAATAAATCTTGATGGATACCAAATTTGTGAACCGTATATTAAATGGGACAATATGTAACTTTTATATAATTGAATTTTTAAACTTGCAGGTTCTAATTAAGAAATTAAACACCATTGGAATCAGCATTGGATTGAATATGAAAATGTGTGGTTCTGAAATGCAGATAGCATACAACAATTGCTTGGCTTTAAGTGAATCAGAATACCATTTTTGGTTTTATGACTTATGGCAACACAAAAGTAGAATTCTTCAACAAGTTTGCATAAAACATATGACAAATTTGAGAAGGTGCAAGAAAATCTATAATCCACTATGGGAACCGAAAGGCAGTGTGCCAACCCGTTCTAGAGAGTACCATTTTGCGGTGGTTCCTAGATAAGCTAACTAGCCATTATGAAAGCAAAAGCCGAATCAGAAAGGTAGTGCTGAACTAACACTCGCTGTGCGGATCCCTGTACCTACAGTGGACATTAAACAATAGGGTATCAGAAGGTGCTACCATGTGTGCTATGTGCATGTGGGGGCGGTGACGACTATGTGAGCCTGTCTACTTAGTGGTAAGGCAGTTGGCGTCACAGTGATTACACTGCTAGCATATGTTGCTGCAGGTGCCCAGAGTACATGAGTGCGTCTCATGGAGCAGTCATGCAGAGATATTATATCCTTTTGAAAGGCAGCTTTGCTGTGTTAACACAGTTAACACAGTTAGTAGCCTTGATTGGCAAAAGCTGGAGAGGCGCAATGCTCTCAACTGAAGCATGGCCTTTGGCTTCACTCTGCTGATCAGACTCAACACAGATCAGCACTCTACGTGTCTGAGGTCCCCAGAGGATTCACACAGTTAAACCGGCCTTAGTGGTATACTTCTAGGTGTATGGTCGGATCCGGGCTGTGGACTCACCCACTCATCAGTCTGTTGATTGGTTGAGTAACCACGTCTAATAATCAACTATAGGTAAATATAGTATTTGTAAAATGGCATGTAAATTTGTATAATTTCAATTAAACTAATTTCAACCAGAGTAGTGTGAAATTTTAATTAGAAAAATAATTTATGTGAGATTTTCCAATATTATAAAAGAACCTGAATTAATCTCAAATCATAAAAATATTAGTAATTGAAACGTGCAAAGTAAAAATGAAATTTTTTTAAAATTTGAAAGAATAATTCCAGACTGATTTGTAGCAACTTAAAGTAATAATTGCAAAAACTTGCACAAAATTTGAACAACATATTAAAGCAACCTATGTCATGCAAAAACATGTTAATGTGCAAAAACACCTAACTAAAATTAGAGAATCATTAAAAACACATGAATAGGTATGTAGCATATAAAACATTGCATAGCATGCTATTAGTATTGCATACAAGCATTTAAAAAAATTTCAAAATCATTATAAAATTACTAGAAAAACAAGCAAACAAGCAAAAACAAAGCTGTAACAAAAAGAAAATTGCCAAATGTGTTAAAATGCATTCCAAGACATCATTTTGAAAATCATTTTGTGAGATTCTTATTAATTAAACTTTGAAACTTCCTGTGTTTTGATAATCTTAGAAATAGTATTACTAATTTTTTTAGCTTTAATGTATAAATACATTTGCCAACATATTTGGTTATGGTACTTAGGGCACATCACACCTATAAATATATACCTATTCCAATTATTTGTAATGCTATTCTTAATTAGTTTTACATATATTTGTTTCAATTAATAATATTGTATTATGCATTCTTAATTTGAAGCATGAAGTCAATTTTTAATGAAGTTCAACAGTTTGAAGTTGCTGCTTGAAATATGACAAAATTTATAGTTTTTTATGATTATTTAGATTCAATTGTTATTATTCATATCATAAACAAATTGATAATGATGTTTATTATCATTATTAGTACTAACATTGCATCATGTAAAATGGAGATCAGGTAATGTAGAAAGCCATGCAAAATGTATAAAGCCATGTAAGCTAGAAATTTGCAAAAGCTGGACAAGGCATAAAAATCAAAGGCCTGGAAGATATATAAAGGTAGGATTCAGAAAATCTAAGTGCATAGCAATACATCCTCTATGTCATGCAATAACAAATTGGCCAAAGCTTGTAACTACATCATTGTGTATTGTATGCAAATCATATGAGGTCAGAGTAATTGGAAAGTAAATGATAAACTTTGGATGGAAGTCTCTCTTAGTAATTACTCAATCTGTGTATATAGAATATAAACCCTACCTAAATTTGAGCTTTCATACAATTAACGTACAATAATAGTATAAGTTTTACATGTTGATTCCAGTCATGGCTGTAAAGTCCTTGTTTAATTGATATAAATGCTTGATTGGCAAAATCTACAAAAATCTGCAAAAATAAAAACATTTCAGAAGAATTATATTGAACAAAACCAAATTTTGGTAATAACATGAGTTCATTAATTAATAAATTGAATGCAGATTTAAATGTCATCATCATCATCATTGACATCACAACTTACTGATGTGTATGTTTTTGTTGAATCCTTGATTAGTATGCCGTAGGGTCTTATGGCAGTGGTGTCTCTAACATGCCATATTTCATCATTGATGAATGTAACTTTGTGTGGATTTACTGCAACCTGAATAGCAAAAAGATACTTACTCTTCATCCCAATGAGTCCAAACTCGCTTTTTTCTAGGAAATCCAATGAAGGTGAACAGAAAACACCACCATCTACATTGGCATTAATTGAATCTTTAAATCCTTTTCTGTAAATGCTACCCATTGCTTCTAGATTTAAGACTTCGTTTGTTTTACTCAAATCGCAGATATCATCTGAATGTGTCTTTGTAAACCCAGCAGCTCTTCCAGTACCATGATACGCCCTATACCAATTGTTTTCATGCCTAAATGGCGTTAGCCAAGTATTATCATCATCAAATTCATTTAGCACTTTTAAACCAAATCTCTGATACATGAATGGTTGTTTGTAATACATTTCTTTACCTTTTGGGCCAACCTTAAGCCAACTTGATATATTAAATGTTTTATTTCCAGCTGCGTCTAACTCATTAAGTTGAAATGCTTTTTTAACAATTGCTTCTACCATTTCAGCCCTAATGAAATCATTTGATTTCTTTAGAGAACTCTTGACATTATTTAGAGAAACATCAGTCAACTTACCACTAATTTGAATTGAATCACTCTCTTCCTCCTTTGAAATATTTGTAACTTCCACTTGAGATTCATCAATCCCTAAATTTTTAGCCAATTTTTTAGCAGCATTCTCCGTAGAATGAAAGGTAATTTTAAAAATAATTAGTTCCGTTTTAGATTTCTCTGGATGAAATACTAACAAGTGTTTATCACAAATATTTTGCAGAAAGCAACACTTAATTTCTTTTTCAAGGTCATCAAAATTTTCTTCTGGTGGAATATCAATTTTTTCTTCTCTAAGTTCATCATTGTTGCACTCTTCTTTTACATCTTCAAACTTATCAAAAATATGCACAACACAGCTTGTGATAGCATGCCCTTTGTCACTAAATTCTTCAGCTTCTTTTTGGAGTTGACACTTTAAACTGGGGTTCTCTTGTAGAAAAATAGTTGGTGAGATTTCCATTATGCAGTACTTGACTTGAGGAAAAACTTCTTGTAGCTTATGTTTGAATATACAGTCTTTGCAAAAATACATATTCAAGTTATTGGTAGGGTCCAATTTCTTATTTATATTTGACACATTGACTACCCTTTCAGATTTGTTTTTAAGCAAGCAATGGTTTGAGGTGCATTTGTGTAGATTAATAATACTTTTAGTTGTCATTCTAACGAATTCGGAAGTGAATGGTGAATATTCACATTTATGTGCTTTTTGGCAGGGCTTTCTTAAGTAATCACGCACCAATAAACAATTGCTAAATAGCTTGAAGTACATTTAACAAATGCTTATGCATTACCAAATGCCTTTCCTTGATGTAAATTATGTCATACAAAATATGAGTTTGCGCTCATCAAATATTATTTACAGTCTGCATTATACCTACAAGCAAAATTTCCCAAAAGTAATCCTTAATTTAAAAAAAACCATCAATTGTTTATTCTGGAATCACCTCAAGAAATTTTCAGATGCTTTGTACAGATATTTCATGATGGTTACATTTTTGCTGTAAAACTGATTCATTCATTATAGTCTGTAGTCAGTTTTTTTCTTATAAGGTAATCATAGAAATTCCACATAAACATTGTAATATAAAGAAGGCGTAGCTATGATCTTGGGGGGGCGGGTTCCTCAGAAATACATAATTTCTGGAAATAGCATCATGATTTTTTTAGAAAATGAAAGGTTTACTGTAGAGAAGTAAAATAAAAGAAATACTGAAAACACCTAATTTTTTTCAATCGCGACGCTATAATTCTAAGTATTCCAGCAATTTCAAATTAAGTTGATTAAATTTATAAAATTCTAAGTCATTTTTAAGAAAATTATCTTTGTATTTTAGAGATTCTAAAGAAAAAATGAATATAAATTTTATCTGAATTATAAAAAGGACAAAGGTTACCATAGCAATTACTATTGTTTACATATGGGGCCAAACTTATCCTCGCAGCTACGTACGTTTTTGAATAGCATATTATGTATTGCTAGTGTCAACTATGTGCGTATACTAATTAAATATTTTCACAGATATGAAATCTTATTCGGAATAAAGGTAACTTAAAATATTCAAAGTCAAACTTACATACTGAACGCAGACAAAGTCTAAACTGAGTTCAAATTCCACAAATGATGTAGAGTTGAAATTTAAATCTCACTATTTTCTAAAGCTCAAAGATTCAGTAAATGTAATAATGGCATCTAATACAACATAAGCACTTAGTTTGTAAATATCCAAGCAAATTCTGTGAATTATACTCTGATTATGAGCAAATTTCACAAAAAACGAAACAACTTATGCTAACAAATTGTAATCTGTTAGATTTGCAAATTTCCTGCTTTTGTATTAAAATAGACAAAAAATTGTAAAATTTCAAACCAAAACCTTTAATTTTCTAAAATTGATTATTGCTTTATTCCAATAATGTATAGAAAAGTACAGTCACTATTCAAATACTGAAATGCCAAATATTTAGTCCTTACTGCCTATATATATATATATATATATACTTTATATATACTATATTAATAGCATAAAATCGTTTGCTCTTTCCGCGGTTCGGATATGCTAATAATTAACCTTTGATTTTNCAATTGGCTTGGTATGAATAGATTTTCGAAGCATCTGTATTGTAAGGGGATAGAGATCTTTAGAAATTTTGGTATAACTTTTATTTGTAAGCATTCTTCTAGAAAATTTAAGTGTAATTGATGTTTTTCAAATTTTAATAATAGTCGTCTATACTTGAAATATAATTTCTTTTCTTCTCTGCTTAGCACATTTGATTTATATATATATATATATATATATATATATACAGGCTGACCATAAAGTCGTTTCGGTATTTTTACATACAATAAAAATTAAACAGGGCAAATAAAATTTATTTGAACAATAAAAAAGCAAAGATATACAATTGGAAATTATGTTTATACATTTACTGGTGCTGAAACTGTCCTCAATTAGCCACTACACACTTTGTTGAGCGAGCCACCATATTTTCAAAGACCTTTTCAAGTGTTGCATTTGAGATTTTAGAAAATTCATTTTCAATAAGTCTTTTTTTAGAGTTTCACAATTGGTTGGTTTTTGTGCATAAACTTTTGTTTTAATGTCTCCCCATAAGTAAAAATCTAGAGGTGTGACGTCTGGACTTCTTGGAGGCCATGCTGTGGGTCCTGAGCGACCAATCTACATGTATTTATCGCCAAATACTTTATGCAAATAATCTCAGACTTGAAGTCTAAAATGTAGTGGTGACCTATCTAGTTGAAAATTACTTGTTGATCATTTTCGGGATGACCTTAGGCAAGGTACCAAATAGTCTTGTAGTATTTTTAAATAATTGTCTTGCTTAACCGTGTTTTAGTTGAAAAAATAAGGACCAATCAATTTTCTTTTAAACATTGCTTCCCAAACAGTTATTCCTGGAATTTTTAATTGTTGCTCAGTAGAGGGGTGAGGATTCGTATATCCCCAAATAATGCAGTTATGTGTGTTAACATCGTCCTGACGATTGAACCTTTCCTCATCCGAAAAACACAATCGATCAATTAATGATGAATCATATCGTAGCTGACGTAACATGGATTCACAATATTCCATTCTTGCATTATAATCGTCAAGAGAAGTTGTTGCACAGAATTATAGTGAAATGACTTTATTCCGATCGTATATTTTAAACACTTTCTAACAGTTTCATGCGGAATATCCATTTCTCTTGATGCTTGTCGCAGTGAGGATGAAGGATTTTCTTCAAAATGAGACTTGATTTTTTCAATGTTTTCATTGCTGACTTTTGGACGGCCACATCTCTCTTTATCATGAATGCAACCAGTTTCACATAATCTTTTGTATGCTGATTGAATCGTCTTATTACGTGGAGGATCGGATCCAAACTCTTTTCTCCACGCGCGCTGGACAAAAATGAAGGAACAGTTATTTTGTGCCATTAAAAGTACGTTTTGTACTCGTTCTTTTTGAGACCGCATTTTGTCAAAAATTCAAAAAGTGTGCCAATTTAAAAGTTTGTAATCGATAATTTCATTGATTTAGTAAAACAAATTTAAAAAAACGTGCCTTAATGTTTGTCAATGAATTTTCATTGTAAAAACAAATACGAAGTGACTTTATGGTCACCCTATATATATATATATATATATATATATATATATATATATATATATATATATACAGTACTGTTCATTAGTTTAGAAACACTCATCTTCACAAATTATTTCTCCAATTGTTATCACAATAACTTTGATTTTTAGCACTAGGGTCAAGTTTGGCATTGTGGATTTAAATTTTCATGTAATATTTTATTCAGAAATTCAGTTTTTCTTCTATTCCCTTGTGAAGGGCACTCTAAGATCTTCATAAATATACTTGCTACGTAAATTATAACGAAACAAGCAAATTCAGCTTCAAAAATTTAATTTATAGTTGGCTGCAAAAAAAATGAGACTGAACACCTATTTTTTAACACTTTGTGGAAACGTATTGAGACGTTTTAAAGGAAAACTATAAAAATAAAAGACAACGAGAATTTTGTGAACTTTAAAATGGTCAAACAAAAAAGTTAATTAATTAAACTGGTACTTCGTAATTATTTGAAAACACTTACCAAACAAATTGTTCTGCTTTGCAAAGTTTCTACTTGATTTCTTCGGAATGGAAACGTTGAAACAGCTTGAAACCGCCTTTGCGACATTGCAAATTTCTCGATCAACTTATTTTCGAAAGCTGAAAAAAATTCGACAAGGAGAATCTCTCAAAAGAAGAAAAGGAAGTGGACGCCCTCGAAAAAATATTGGAAAATTCATTCAGAAAACAGTCGCAATTGCTCTCAAAAATCCCTATATTTCTGGGAAAAAAATTGCAAACCGACTTCAAACTGAAGCCGACATCTCTGTGCATGAAACCACAGTTCAGAGAACACTGAAAAAAAGTGGAGTTACAAAAATTGGCAGAAAAAATCGACTTCTGATTACAAAAGAACATCAAGAAAAAAGATTAAATTTCGTGAAAGATTGGAAAGACTACACTTTTGAAGATGTTTGGATAACTGATGAGTGCGTATTTCAACTGCACAGAAACAAAGTACAAGTGTGGTCGTCAAAGAAATGTCCAAGACCAACAAAAGCGGTTCCAAAGTTCGACCAAAAAATTATGGTTTGGGGAGCACTTTCCTATCGTGGGTTTTATTTGAAAATTTTAGACGGAAAGCCACAATCGACAGTCAAAGATATTGCCAAATTATAGCTGAATTTATGCTGATGCTGATGATGATGGATGGATACTCCAACAGGACGGAGCAACCACGCACACATCAGCAAAGACAAAAAATTGGTTTTCTGAAAATAATATCCAGTTTTTGCAATGTCCACCAAGATCTGCTGATCTTTCTCCAATCGAAAACGTGTGGCAGATATTGAAAAATNAAGTCAACACATTTTGACATCTGAAATGAAGTCCAATTTAATGAAATCAGTTTCAGTTCGTTTGAATGAAGTTATTTCTACAGTAGGAAAACAAATTAGACTTTGATGCTTTTTACTTATAGCCCTTTAATTTATCTTTAAAATTGTACCTTTCTTGAGTTGTTACGTTCAGTAGTTTAAAAGTAATATGCCTTTTTTCTAGTCTCATTTTTTTGCAGCCAACTATAGTCTAAATTATGNATGATGGATGGATACTCCAACAGGACGGAGCAACCACGCACACATCAGCAAAGACAAAAAATTGGTTTTCTGAAAATAATATCCAGTTTTTGCAATGTCCACCAAGATCTGCTGATCTTTCTCCAATCGAAAACGTGTGGCAGATATTGAAAAATAACGTTGAGAAGAAAAATCCGAAAAATATATCCGATTTAAAAGAAAAAATTCAAGGAAGTCAACACATTTTGACATCTGAAATGAAGTCCAATTTAATGAAATCAGTTTCAGTTCGTTTGAATGAAGTTATTTCTACAGTAGGAAAACAAATTAGACTTTGATGCTTTTTACTTATAGCCCTTTAATTTATCTTTAAAATTGTACCTTTCTTGAGTTGTTACGTTCAGTAGTTTAAAAGTAATATGCCTTTTTTCTAGTCTCATTTTTTTGCAGCCAACTATAGTCTAAATTATGTGTGCTAATTTATTGAGAAGATTTTGAATTATTTAGAGTTCAAATTTGTGAAAATCCTATTACATCACTAATTTTGATGTAAATTCAATTAATGCGATGGGAATTAGCAAAATTTAAGTCGTAATATTTCTGAAACAACTGCATACATTTATGCAAACTTTTAGAATAATCTAAATTATTGAAGCTAAATTTTATTTTTTCGGTATAATTTACATAGCATGTATATTTATGGAGCTTTCACAAGAGAATAGGAGAAAAACTAAATTTCTGATTAAAATATTACATGAAAATTTGAATTCACAATGCCAAACTTGACCTTAGTGCTAAAAATCTAAGTCATTGTGTATATATATATATATATATATAT
>CABFPE010000626.1:17675-27776 GCA_900660155.1 Hofstenia miamia | reverse complement strand
ATATATATATATATATATATATATTATTTATAAATTCATACTTATTCGTTTAATCTTAAAAATTCTCTGTTATGTATTGGGTATTAAAGCAGCATTTTAATTAAAAAATTTAAACTGTGTGCCGTTTTAAAACCTAATCTATGTCTATTTTCATCCCTGAGAATACAGAACTATTTTAATGCCATAATAAAATAATTTTAGATGAATTCACAAGCTTATGAGTGCATTGACTAAACAAAGAACACATAGGTATTCAAAAGCATGCCAAGGACAATACTGACAATTGAATCAGCTATATTAAATACCACTGAATTCTTGAAAATATGCTTTAGTATCGATTCTTTCCACCTTTTGCTCAAATCCAGTCAACTACAGCATTCATATAAACTCGAGGTTTCAAATGCGTCAAAATAAATGAATGTCAATAAAGCATGCCAGTGCAAAAACCGAGGTCATTACTTTAAGGACACCATCAAGGCGGATAAGAACCATTGCTGGATTTAGCTTCTCTATATGAAAATTGGCAGTGTTCCCAAGACAATGGTTCCTTTCAATTCAGTGTTGATTGCAGCCCATCCCATAATATTCGTCTTACATTGAGCTGTAGCAGTATAAGGCAGATTGTATTTGATTTGTATTTGAGTGTGTAATCACATCCTTTTGGGGTGCCATGCATCCCTTTCCACCCCAGCCTACGCCTCGATACCTTTAAATAATTGACAATTTTATAAATATGATTTATATTCTACAAAAACAACAAAGCACGGGCATTTCTGAAGCACAGGGCGTGTAGCAGCTGCTACATCTGCAACTATGTTAATCTATCGTTGGGTTCTACATGATAAGAATAGCATTCTACTCACACCATTATTGAAAAAATTTAAGAAAGCTGCCTCTATGAAATAATTCAGCAAAGCAATCAAATATTTGAATAAAAATGAATTGACAAATATTTTCAGTAGAATAGTATTAGAGGAAAGGACTTTGTGTTCAATTTTAGAAAAAACTTTCAAAATATTCAGTTAACAAACAAATTTTAATGCCAAACTGTATACTGGCCCCAGAACTGAACGGGTTTACGTGGCGGTCGTAAGATAGCTGTGCTCAACTTCATAAAAAACTGTCAAAATATTCAATTGACAAATAGTAAATTTTAATGCCCAAAACTTTATTTTGGAGAAATGATAAAATGGAAAACTGATTCGTAGAAATAGAAATACTCGGAGTTTTAGTTTGTTTGAAATATAAGAAACAAATACTGATGGCGCAATAGATGAAATAATTGTGAATTTACGAATTTCGCAGTTATAATTCGCTGATTGCGCAATCGAATCAAAATAACTGAAAGGATTTACATGTTTTTGAGAAATATAAGAAACAAATACTGATGGCGCAATAGATTTCAATAGAATTTCGCAGTTTGAATTCGCTGATTGCGCAATCGAATCAAAATAACTGAAAGGATTTACATATTTTAGAACCAGGTCCGTAGCCAGCACTACCACCTAAGGGAGTCGAAATGCAGTCAAGAGAGATTAATAAGAATTTCGACATTCCTTAAAATTTAAGCAAAAATTTTACCAAAACTGTACATTAATTTAGATTTATGTTGCATGTATTGGCATGAGTGTAAAACAAAAATGGACTAAGGCAGTGGTTGGTATACCATAGCATACATTAATGGACTAGACACCAGGGCTGTTAAAAAATTGGTGGGGAGAATTAATTGCCATTAATGGAAAGCAAATAATGGATTTTACGTTTTCAAAATTTACATTAATTAATTTTTAAGGGAACGATTAATGTCCATTATTGTAATTGTTTTATAACTTTGTTAAGTTGTCTCAACAATGTAGTGAAATGCATTTCAAAGGTCTATTTTGTCTATGTTCAAATGAACACAACTAGATGACCTCCCCCTTAAGAAAATTCACCGTACACTCATGCATATAACATAAAAATGAAGTGTTGTACATTCCTAGTAAAATTTTATTTTACATTTCAAGGAAAGTCGAAAGTCCCATCAAACCCTCCTGAATGCATATGTCGACCCCTTCTTAGGTGATGATGTTAGCTACGGGCCTGTACAAGCAATTTTTAGCATCAACACTCATTTACCAATTAATGGCACTGTAGGTTGGTACTTGTTTCACGCAACCAAATGTCAAACCTTCTAAATGTGTTATTTGAGTCACACTTTTCCTTTAGAAGAATGAGTGCAATTGCAATGCTTAGTTGTAAAAAAATTATAAATTTAATGGTACTTTAATGGTACGACAGGACACATGTCAAAACTTCATTGCACAGTGCAGCAACAATGCATTGTAAAACAAGGAAATAAATGTCATTGATGCTCACCTTTTGTGTTTCAGTATGCAAATCTAAAGGCATACTGTCAATTTAATTATCCACATCTCACAAATGAAGAATTTGATAGGAAAAAACAATGATATTAATGAATTTCTGTATTATATATGTACTTCTAACATGACCATTAATTTCCATTAATAGACAAAATTAATTTTGCATTTCCACCATTCCCATTAATGGATTTTTAAGAAAACCTTTTTCAACTAAATTAAAGTTCATTTTTGAGCAGCCCTGGTTTACACGTTTTTAATATTACCATTATTAATGAAAGGTGGTACCATATGTCACAATAATTAGCCCAGAATGGTATTCCTGTAACGTGGTTTTAACCGGAAACACCATTGAAATATAATATTACGCTGAAATAAATAATTCTGATCAGTGACTTCCCAATAAACACCAACACGTTGATAAAACGTGGCAAAGCCGTCATATTTGGTGATACCTATTCAAGACGTTATTTTGAACACCATAATTAAACCAAATTACAACTATAAAATTTCTACAAAATAATCACAGCATTCGTTCAATATTTCAAATAAAAATGGTTACAAAATTAAATTCATTGGGTTTGTAAAGCTTATTCAACATCGTTTTGAGGGAGGTTGTCAAATTGCTGAATGCCATCTATCGTCAAAAAAGTATAACTATCAATTGTGGTGAATTGTAGATTTCTTTGATATTAGTTGAAATTACCTGTAAAAAGTGGTAGTACGAAATAAAATTGGTTAAATTTGCGATGCCTAAGCAAAATTTCTAGGCTCAATAAAAATTTATTTTTTAAACGGTTGTAAAGGCGTTGCCAAAACGTAGTACTTATTGGGTTATATCACTTTGCACATACGCAATGCAAAATAATGAAATAATATCTTTTGCTTGCTTTGGGTGGAAGAAATTTGGTTCCCCCTGAAAATTTAATTCGGTTGCGATCATTATTCTGATCATTTACAATTGACTGGTTAAAGCTTTTTACACGATTTGCTTTACATTTAATACAACTAAAGGCCGTTATACTATATGGCCTCTCGTCAATTTTTTTCTTTATATTTGCAATTTGTTAGAATGAACCTTTAAATACTGACAATCCCAAAAATCTTTCCTATTTTAAAATAGAAATCAATTAAATTTTTAAACTCGATTTTGATGTAATGAAATTATTTATTTCTTAACAATTTAGCAGCAACCATACACTAATCATATAAATAGACAACGTTTTGTTTTACTGCCAAAGTTACCCTGCATGCCGAAGTTTTGGTACACTTCATAATTTTATTAATTTTGGAGTTGAAAAAACTTAAATAAACTTCCAAAAACCTCGACATTGACACCTTAGCATGTGAGAATGAATAAAATGAATTAGAGTGGTTAACATCATATAATTATTCTTTTTTTCCAAGATTTGCTCCACCAATTTTGAATGTATTTGCAACCGAAAATCTTTCTAATTTGGTTTTAGAGTCCCTCCAGTATTAGAAAAATACAAGCTTTTAAATTTCTTTTGCTTTCATATATTCTGAAATGTAGCTTTTGTTAATATTGTTACTTAGTTCCATAAGAAATTGGAAGGAGAATGCACATTCAAAATACAGAAAAACTCACGTTATAGCAAATTTAGGGAGAGATTACAGAAGCATGAATGTAGCTATTATCCTAATTGCAGTAATGTAATCTGCTGAAAAATAAAAAATTTCTCAAATTTTAAATTTTCTACCAAACTAAGTAAAATATTAGCTTCTTATCAGATAAAATAGGAATTGGTTTTGAATTTTAGGCTATAAAGTTACAAACAGTTCTATAAATTTTCAGGCCCGGCTGGTTGTGCTAACAGATTACTGTAAAAAATTGAACTAATTGAATTTAGAAACCTGACAATCACACTACTTGAACGTTCACACAGTTGGGGGAATTTTGCCGAGATCCGCGTTGCAATTAAAACTTTTCGCATATCTTCTCTAACAATTTGAATATTGATTTAATCATTTTTTACTTCACATATTTCCCGTATTTTTCTATAATGGTTATTTTTGCAATTATCTATGGTGAGCATATTCCCCATATCAGTAATGGGATTTAAAGCTACCATAATATTGCCTTTACCATATCTGACGGGAGCATCCAGTAGGGATCAAGACAGTGTGATATTTTTAAAATATTGAAAAAATTATTTGATTATGATAAATTATTTCCCATTTATATTATGATAAATATCTTTGAATATTTTTGAATAATTTTTGGCTTTTTCCTTAGTTGTCATTCTTGCAATTTTTGTATTGCATGTTTTACCTGGAATATTGAGCATTTGAATAAATAAATGTTTATTTCTAGGGTAGAATCTGAGTGCAAAAGACAGGAACTCCATATAAATAGAATTTTAAATGTAGGTAATTTGAAGGAAAGACATATTCTGCAAATAATGAAAATAGAATTAAGGGCTCATTGAATTTGCATGGGGAAAGCAAATATATTGTATAACGTGTTCTTTAATGCAGTGAATCATGGAAATCTGGATGCAGGATTTTATGGAAAAAGAGTGAAACGTAAGAACAATCACATCAAATATTGCTTGAAGATGGATGAACTTATCATCTGATTTGATGTAATAAAACGTTGGTCAAATCATGTGCATGTATTTAAAATAGTGAAATGTTTGCAAGACATAAAATAATTTAAGATTGATTTTCCTTTATACCGTCTTGACAATCCCCTAGCACTCCTCTTAAAACTCTCCTAGCAAAAGGGCTGTGAAAAATTGATGCATTTCTTCAATGTCTATGGATGCCCAATAAGTATAAAGGTGGATAGCACTTTCAATATTGATGAATTTTACCATTTCAGACATAATAGCTTCAGTTAAAAATACTTCAAAATCAAAGTGGGAGAACATTGATTGATAAAATGAAGCTATATATATATATATATATATTGTATGTATATTTTGAGGAGGAATTTGTCTAACTAATGATTCAATAGGTGTCTAAATCCACATTTTCTACATGATCAAGATCTAAATCCTCAGAAAATGCTTCTAGCTGTAGTCTCTATATAGTTTCTAATGGTTGAGCATAACCATCCGAGCTATGTGGTGAATAACCTCATCTACACCTTTTAAGCTTTAGTTTCACCATATGAAAATTCAAATTCTCCAAATGAAAAATCAAATTCGCCAAGTGAAAATTCAAATTTGCCAAATGAAAATTCAAAGTAGGATAATTAATTTTGTAATGTATATATATTTTTTGTTCTTAACATACAGAAATTTAAGGAATCGCTGATTGATCATTTGAAATGAGATGCAACAACAGTGATTTCTCACAATTATTTTTCAGCAAACTGAATTTTGAAATATTTGTTATGAGTGCAATGAAGTCAGTACAATTTATAAATTTTTAAAAGTGCAATTTGAAAATTATTAAAATATGTTCAAAACCTTCAAATATGTAGAGTGAAATAATTTCAAAAATATCAAGCATTGTATATCTTAATTTATTAAACACAAATATAACATGACATAACTCTCTTTATTGACCAATTTCCATATTTAATCTTTGAAGGGCGCTTGAAAGAAGTGGTCTAACATGCTGAGTGTATTAAAGTAGAAGGCTTGGCTGTGCTGATTTTCGAATGAAAAAGCATACTGTTTTTTCCAGATTTTTAAATGCTCCTGTTTTTGTTTGAAATTTAAGAATTCTGTTGCTGTCATTCCACCAATAAGGTGTAGATTGGCTCCTTTTGATGTAGTTACTGGGATCACAGGTCTTTCACCCCTTTTTGCTAGACCATTGCAGAGCTGGCAATGAATATTGATGTCATATTCATCAATCCATATTATTTGGCAACCTTCACCTTCTTGATCCATTATTGATTGGCTGTATAAAAACAGTTTCTCTTTGTTGATGTCGGAATTTACTGTTTGAGGTGCATGACGTAAACGTTTAATAGTATATGCCATTCCATCCAATGACTTCCCAATAGCTTGTGACGAGACCTGAACGTTGAGCATATTAAAAATTTTAGTGGACATTTCTTGAAGCTTTATGTCAGGATTTTCTGCAATCAATTTCTCCAAAAATATTTTAATCTCTGAAGTTATCTTGCGACATACTGCACCACCCTTTGGTTTCAGGGAAATAGTACCTCTCTTCAGTAAGTCTCCAATTGTGGGACATTTAGTACTGTTAGCATACCCTATTGTGTATGCATCTTCTCAATTGTCAGCAGCTGTTATTGCACATTTCCTTATTTCATTAGCAAATTTGAATTTTCATTTGGCAAAATTGAATTTTCATTTGGTGAATTTGAATTTTCATTTGGCGAATTTGAATTTCAAAGGTGTAAAATCTGATCGAATGCATACCAATATGAATCACTTTGCAAAGTTTGCATAATCCAGTTTAATCCTTGAGAAGCAAATGCTCTGCTTGGGCCTTCACTCATGATAAATATTCTAGCATCATCAGAGTGTGAACAATAACATGAGTAAGTATAAAGCAAGTACTAAGTGATAGCGTAGTAACAATGGAAACATTTGGGGTCCTGATGCCACAATATTAAAAATAAAAATATCACTAATTATTTGATTTACTAACAAACCATACTGTCAACAAAGAATATAAGATATCACAGCAATAGCTATGCACATGCATAATAGAAAATGACTATATATTTGGTGAAAAAGTTAAATCTTATTTGTAAATATGCAATTTTGCATGGAGGTAGTTTCTACACCAAGTTGTTATTTATGACAAAATTAATATAGTTAACTAGAAAGCAAATATTTTAATTTTCAGATAATTTACAGTTTCCTTTTAATATAGTGTGAGTTCTTTTAGGTAATAAATGTCCTGTAGCCTCTGAGATATTTGTAGGAAAATTCAAAATTGGGTAAAATCTGCCCTGCTTCAGTTCTATGGGTAAACTGTGAATACATCTAATTACATTTTCTGACATTGCAACTTTACAAAGAAAGCCAACATGATTATATGACAAAGCTGGTATTTAACTAAGACAAGAAGATATTTTGCCAATATGATGGATTTCAAAACATTTTGAACTGACAAGTACTTATTGGTGTCAGCTGATTGTCTGTAATAAGGAAAGCATTCTTTATTCCTATCTGAATTATATAATTCAAACAAAACATATGTATGCTTGAACACTAAGTTTGTAGTTATTAAATGCTCATCTAAGTCACACATTCCCAATGTGGTTCCTACAAATGCCATCAAGGTATTGTTAATGGATGCAAAACTTATATATTTTTTAGCAAACAGATCTTATTCAATTCCATTTTTTGGAAGTCATCCTGTGATCATCTCGATGGACATAGTGATTGAAAATACTCTAACCAATTCTAAAAGGATTGGAAAAGTAACCTGTAAATTTCAATAGATATTCATAGTCTTTGATTGAAACAAGCGTAAGTTTCCAAGAAAAGTATTTGCAATGCAAGGCTGAGTTTTTGTATTTCGATATAATTGGGAAACACTTGCTGACTTGAGATTTATGCAACTTTTCAACTTCTTCCATTCAGTTTCTGCAATTCCAGTTGAATTTGATGAAAGTATATCATAGTAGGCTAATGACTTAGTCTTTCCAGTAACCTAATATTTCTTACTTATATTAGAAGATAGATAACTTGAAACAAAATAAATGGAGCTTCTCTTCCATGTCCATCTTCCTAGACAAAGTTTTTTGCTTAGCGTACAAATTTCATTGTAAAATGCCTGATTAATTTGATGATTGTCTAAAATAAAGCTCAAAATATGTCCTCCATAAGCAGCTATTTTTGATGTTTGCAATTGAACAGCATGCTGAAGAAATTGCAATTCAGATGACTAAGAAAAACTTTGGCTTTACAACATCAATTCTGAAAATTTTTGTTAGCATAATTGTTGTTCTCTGTGGTGCAAATGAAAACATTTTAAATATAATTATATTTGTACTGGATTATTATTTCTAAAAGTGGGGCCCTCAAAAGGATAAAATATTTATATATCAATGTACATTATATATGTTTAATTGATGTTTTCAATTTTTAGAAATACTTGAATTTATACAATTTTAGAATAGATATAATGCAGAATAATTGTTAAAGTAACTGAGTAATAGGAATAATTTTTTTCATATTCTCTATTTAAGCTAGTTAAAACGTAAAAATATACCCATTACAATTTTTGAATAATATTGAGTGATTCAAATATTCGCACACAATTAAGTTTGCAAGGAAATTTTAAAATTTTCTGATAAAGTTCATTAATTTGTGAAATTTCAAAATTTTAAGCGATTTTTATGTTACAATGAAAAACATATTCTACTCTAAAAAATTTTTTTGAGAAAACAAGTAGTTTTAGTGAAATGAACAACTCTAACAGAAACTGTGATGTTATTGCACAATCTGCTTTCCAATGAAAAGAATACGATCCATTTTAACAAATAAACGTAAGGGAAGAATAGTTCATTTACAATAAAGTTTTTTGCATTCTGTTGGCAATTCATTCGACCATATCAACAATTGTTTTTCTAGAATGTAAGTGCCACAAAAATCTAAGCCATTATTTTCTATTAAAAATTTGTGATTTAAGGCTGATGATAGCATAGACCCTTGAATTTTACAATTTGATCTTTTTGAAAGCATATCAAGTGCAGGTTTATGCAATGCAGAAACAACATATTTTTCTATTATTTCTCTGATCTCTGCACTATAATCATTATAATTATGAATTATGATTAGACATAACTTAAAATTAGGAACCCAAGTTTTAGTACAAAAATAGGTAGAGGGTCTTAGACCCATCGAAACACCCCAGCAAACCAGCCCTGAATCGCATGTAAATTTTATTGAATATAACAATTGACAAATTTCAAAATATTAAGTCTTTTCATATCTCTGTAACGGTCTCGTTATTTGCTATTGACGTCAATGAACAGCTTTATAATGCTTGTTACATAATTGCATTTATAAAATCAGTAAAATAAATAAAATAGTGCTTTAAAACTTATTCAATTGCCAATTCACATATTACAGGTAGACTTCAAGATAAAATCTAATTAATTTCGTAGCATTTGGCATTTATATTGAAAAAAATACTTCTTGTGTCACTGCAGACACCTGACTCTTTCTCGTCATGTTGTGCTTAAAACAAAGGTATGCTGGATTATGTTATTGCAAAATTAGGTAAAAAAATTAATATTACCTGTAATACAGGCTTGGAGTCCTTCAACAAAATTTCGCCTATCGATTTATGGATTTTGAAAAAATCCAATCCAACCCAATCTTAATAACTAATTTGCTAATTTACTTTAATTGCAAAACAACATGTTGATTAATTCATTGTTTTTTCTAAGCAATGAGCTGAAATTATTTTGTTATTCAGTGCATAAAAATGAAATTACCCCAACACATCTTCTACTTTGATAAACAGATTTGTCATAATGCAGACTATCCAAATTAGGAATAAAATTGGTTCTTTTTTAGGTCATATTTGATTTATAAATACGCTTCAAGCCTTAAGGCGATGGGAATAGCTATAAGCAATTAGACAACCTGCAAGTGCTTCAAGATATGCTAGATCTTTTAAGAATTAAATAACAAACTGGTACATGTGATTCTTGCAAGGTTTAAGATACCAAATTTGCAATAAAACTTTTTTCTAAAATTGTACTTCATTTTGAGTAGAATTTTCTTGAAAAAATTAGAATATATATACATGTATATATATATATATATATATA
>CABFPE010000626.1:0-11123 GCA_900660155.1 Hofstenia miamia | reverse complement strand
GCTACATAGTTCTTTAAAAATCGACTATTCTAACAAATTCAAATTAAAACTAAATGGATTGGAACTTGTGAACAAAAACAAAGCTACGTATCTTGGGGTATCATTTAATGAAAATTTGGACTTTGCTGAGTTTCTTGGGAAAAAAATTCGAAGACTAGCAGCTTTTAACTCTACCATCATTATAATGAAGAATTGCATTCCCAAGTCTTTTCTCATCAATTATGCTCGTTCCCAACTGTATGGCATAGTTAATTATGGTTCGCATCTTGCCATTGGGACTCACGCATTAAAATGGAATAAATTGGATCGCATGTCCAACTGGGCTATTGAACAAATTGCAGAAATCCCTAGATTTTCTCATATCAGTCAATACTATAAAAAGTATAACATATTGAAACCATCTCGATATATTCTCTACATCAGCTATTTGTATTTTATCACTGTCATAATTGGCAAAAACAAAACATTTAGCTCTTTTGTAAACAACAAGTTAAGATATAATACTCGACAAAATAAATATATAAAAATTTGCCCAATACGAAATACTCATGCTTCTAAATCTTTTTTTGTAAAGGCAGCCGAAATTTTTAATAATATGCCAATTGAATTCAGAAAGCCTCCCTTTTCAAAAACAGCTGCTAGAAGTTACTTTGCAGCCATTAAGGATACTCGAAAAGAGTATTCACATAATTTTTATGTACCATAGATGCTCCACTGCTAAATTTATTGTGATTCTGTGACTCACTTAGTTTATAGCATTGCTTATTTAATAAAGCAAATTGAAATCTAGTAGTAGTAGTAGTAGTAGTAGTAGAGTAGTAGCAGCAGCAACAGCAGCTATAATGAGTCATTTCATAATTGTATTCTGTTGTGAGAATTCATAATTTGTCATTTCTCGTTCTTTATCAATTTCTAGAGCCTTTCATTTGACACAATTTTCAAAAAAATTACAAAGCACTTAGCATTATAGCACTATATGATTTGTATAGTGATACAAAGATACGATTTGTTGCCATTTTTACTACTGCTTTTATTCATGTTTATATTTGTTATCCATTTTAAGATTTAGTTAAGGTTTAGTAGTTGTTTTTAGTAGTTTCTCTCACAGTACATTGCTTTTCTTTTAACTCTGTTTAAAAAACAATGTTATTGGGTCTTATCCAGTGGCGTAGACAGATGGAGTCATGGTGGAATGTTCTCATGTCAGGTTTTCAAAACTGATTTTGATTGGTTAAATCAAAAAATGTTCGGCAAAAATATTTTACAAAATTTTAAGAAGTAGGCAAATGTATTTTTAGAGAATAATCAAGACCGTCAAAAAAAACCCAGCGTACGCCCCTTCTCCTATTCATGCAATGTCAGATCCTATGTATGAATTTTTTTCTATTATATCAATTGATTACCTAAGAAATTTTCGAAGCGAACAGCAAATTGGGAAGCTCTGGAAATGGTAATTATCTTGTTGTACGCGATCGTGATGTGTGCAACTGGACTAATACAATAATGACCAATTTAAAAATTTTTAGTTACCTATAAATATATTGAGATTTGAAATCTAACTACAGTTTACATAATATATTACTAATTCATGTGCGAATTAGACTTATGTTGTGGTGCAGATTATTCGAATTTTTCGTATTTTTATTGTATTGATCCCAATTTTGTCATATATATGTTGAATTTGACATAGTTTCATTGATATTATATTGGATGCCATTTTGCAACAGCTAAGGATGTTTCAGGAAAAAGAATATTGTAAATTTAAAAAGTTTGCATGGTTGTAATCTCAAATTATAATCATCTTTTTAAATTCTTATTGAAGAGCAAAGCTGAACTAAGTATAATTACAAACCAAATATAAAGAGTAATTATTTTATTATATAGAAATAAATCCTTTAAATACTTACAACATTTCTATGCTAAGCTTTATATACATGCAAACAATTTTTTTATTATATTTATTGAATACATATCAATTTGCAAATCGAATCCGAGATGTTTGCTGAGTACTTGAGTCTCCCTCATTTTATTGCTAAATTTATTTAATGTTCTTATATATATTTGCCAAATTTAATGTCAAATTCAAAAAGAAAACAAATATCACATTTCCGCTGTTTAAACCTAACTTTGATTTTTTTAATTGAGAGCTGTTCAAATTTAAAACTTAATTTCGGTCAAACTCTACATACATTAATTGCCAGATAAGTTATCTGCTCGCTCAATTCTTCTAAGGTCTTTTATATTTCATTTTAAATACTTCTTTGCTGAACTATAACAAGTAGTGATACCTTGTGATTTTTGTTTTATTGCTTCATAAGCTGGGACATGTTTTGTTTTGCTATTTTATCAGCAGCATTCATACAGCTATGATTTCTTCAAAAAATGGTAATTACTACTATATTTATCAGCAATTGGAATTCCTGATTGCATCATCCATGTAGCTGAAATGTTATTTAAATTTTCTGCACAATCAATTCTCAACTGATTAGCTTGATTAAAAAGTTACTTATATTTAGTTCTTCTGCAAAAATATTCTATTGAATTAAAGAGATATTCTGCTGCAATTTTCATTGAAAAGCGCTTTTATATTGTTTTGAATTGGTGATTCACGTTTCGTTGCTTAGCCTATATAAATTTATCATCAATTTTCAGAATTGTAAATAGGCATTATTGTATTTTAATATATATTTATAACCAAATAAACTTTAGTTTATCACTTTGAAGTTATAATTTTTTATCAGTATACACTATTCAGGTAATTACGTGATTCTGCACATTTTCAATGCTCAACCAATTTCTCATTTGAATGCCCGAGTATATGATAATCCTACTTAGCCAATTTAAATTTATATTCAATGCAAAGAGTAGATTTTTTGGTTAAAAACGTTTTTTCATTCTTTTCATAGTTGAATTATAGGCACAAGTACGAGTTTTTGCAAATATTTACAAATTCTCATTTAACTCAGATTTTATGATTAAATATATTTGTTATGAAATTAATAATTATAATTCTTTGACTCGTACTTGTAGTTTTCTGGTTTTAGAAATCATGGATTAAATGACGACACGTCAACGAAATTTTCGAAATCGTCAGTAAGTTTATTTGTTTTTATTAATGCCATTTCATAATTTACCATTTCAATCGAAAATCAAATTTGTAAAGCGTTTAATCGATTTGAATATTCAAAATAATATATTCAAAAACCATTTTTTATAAATTTGGAATGACTGAGCTTGGAATTCGATAGTTAAAATGATTGCACTTCATCGTAGTAATACAGATATAAACAATACGTTTCACAAGTTTACCTTATTTTTTGGAATAAGGAGCAGTGTAGGGTGAGATGAACAGCGGATGTTGGCAATAGGACACAGCATGTGTTGTAAGGTGTTGCGTTGGCGTAGGGAATTGTTGGTTGACATAAGGTGCCATATTGATTTGGAAGTCTTGACGTAATGTGAAAGTAATTCCTTAGATTGCGGATGAAACCTGAGGATTTTGTCATTCAGATGGATGCTATCACAAGCAAGAAGATAAAGCGCTGTTAAAAAAGAAACTGATCAAAGATAGAAATGAGACTGGGATAACTTCAGGCCAATAACATGTCTACCAAAAACTTGGAAATTGCTAACTTCTGTGATTTCAAGTAGGCTGGCATGTTACTTAGAACAGAACAGGTTGATACCAGAGGAGCAGAAGGGATGTAGGAAAAAGACAAGAGGATGCAAATATCAGTTGTTGATAGACCAGGCAGTGGTGGAGAATTGCAGAAGAAGGAAGACAAACTAACAATGGCATGGATATACTACAGGAAGGCAGATGACAGCATATCACATAGGTGGGTATTGAAAACACTAGAGGCCAATGGAGTTTCACGGAAATGGGTTGAGTTTCTAGAGAGGGAGATGGGAAAATGGAAGACTGAGATAGACGGACACAGGTTGAGGTTTAGGCGAGGCATATTCCAGAGAGACAGCTTAGCACCACTACTGTTTGTAGTTAGCTTAATCCCTATCACAGAAAAGTTAATGGAGACAGGCATAGGGTATAAGATGGAGAATAATGGTAGAGCAGTGAGTCACCTGTAGTACATGGACGACCTGAAGATGTATGCTAGTTCTGGGAAGATGTTGCAGAAACAAGTGGAACACTGGAGAATGCAAGCAGAGATTCAGGGTTAGAATTTGGATTAGGAAAGTGTGTGGCAGTGACAATAACTAGAGGTAAGTGTATGGATGGGGATGGTTTAAGGACGAGTAGTGGGGATAAGATTGAAGAAGTCAAAGTGGGGTACAAGTGCTTAGGAGTGATAGAGAGAGGCAGAACAGATCATGAGGAAATGAAGACGAGGCTAAGAAAAGAATACAAGAGGAAAGTAAGGAAGGTTCTACAGATGTCAGCATTGAATGGGCAGAATATTATATAAGCGATTAATACATGGGCGACTCCAGTGTTGAGATATTCGGCGGGAATATTTAGGTGGAACAAGAATGAACTTAGGGAGCTAGACAGGGAGACAAGGAAGATACTAACAGCAGAGAGAGCACTCCACTTAAATGGAGATGTTGATAGGTTGTACATCGCAAGGCATAAAGGAGGGAAAGGACTGCTAAGTGTGGAGGAAACTGTAGAAGCAGAAGGAATACATAGAAGCACAACCTAGAGGGTCACTACTGGAGGTCACTAAGGAGTTAAGGAAGATAAGAGCTGAGCGTGAAGGAAAGAAGGTATACCAGAGTAGGATGGAATCAGAGAGACAAACAAGGTATAAGCAGAAAGCAATGCATGGAGAATACTGGAGGAACACAGAAAAGTGTGACAGAGAAGAGAGCAACAAGTGGTTAAAGAAGGCAGGACTGAAGAGAGAAACAGAAGCACTGATAATGGCAGCACAGGAGCAAGCAATAAAAACAAATTGGGTGAAGAAGCATATAGACAGGAGAGTAGAAGTAAGTGATAGGCTATGTAAAGAGGCGGAGACAGTAGATCATCTGATAGCAGGGTGTGAGAAGTTCGCGCAAAATGAGTATAAGTTCAGGCATGACAAGGTGGGACGCATAGTACATTAGAGCTTGAGCAGGCAGCATGGATTAGAAACAGGATAAGTGGTATGAGCACAACGCACAGGGAGTCATAGAGAATGATAAGGTTAAGATACTGTGCGACTTCAACATCCAGACAAGCAATGTAATAGAAGCACGAATGCCAGACATAGTAGTGGTAGACAAAGAGAAAAGATTGGGAACAGTGATAGACATAGCAGTACCAAAGAACAGAAATTAAGAAAGCAAGGAGAAAGAGAAGATAGACAAGTACAGGGAGTTGGCAGAGGAAATAGAAAGCTGTGGAAGTTATAGAAAGTTGAAGTAGTCTCGGTAGTTGGAGGAGCACTAGGAGCAGTGAGTAAGAAGCATAAGAGATACTTGGAGGAGTTGGGAGTACCAAAGTGGGGAGGAGCAGTAGCACAGAAGGCAGCATTGCTAGGAACAGCTAGTCCTGAGGAAAGCTCTCAGACTCCCTGGGAACTGGTGAGTTCCCCGAGCTTAGAGGGATACCAGCATGAAGCTGTGAGAAGAAATGAAATTATAATAATAATAAGAAGAAGAAGAAGAAGAAGATAATTAAGATGATTTTTGAATAGTAGAACTATCTTTAAATGTGATAAAAGTTGTCCTTAAATTGAGTTGTGATACATATTCATTGTTGAAATCTGATAAGTAATTACTTCATCTAAACATACTTAACACAGCATATCTACAATAAATTTGCATTAAAAATTGATTTTTTATTCCTTCACCAAAATTCATGCACTTTGGTGTTGAAAGCTTATAATATCCCTAGTGCAACGTTTAAATTTTTCACCATAATTATACATAACAAATAACAGGCCAGATACCTGGTGTCAAACGCAATATTGAGACAGGATTTGCTGTCAGTGGTTCAGTGTATTGTCTTAAGTGAACGTTCCTTTAATCAAATCTAGCTCAATTCTAAATGTATATTACAATATTTTTGAATAGGCCTTCGTATTCTGAAGATGACTATGACGAATATGTTGGAAGATCATATGAAGATGACTACGGTGTCTCACCGGGTACTTATAATCAATACATGTATCATGCACGACCCTCAGGTGGTAATGATATCAGTGGATACGTTACTATACCTGAACTAAAAGAGTCGCAAGCAGAGAACCCCGAAGACACAAATGATGATGAGTCGTCTTTCGATCAACTTTCAAACAGTCAAAATCTGAAGCTCAATTCTTGTCTTTTCGAAGTGCAGGTTTGTTTAGAAGATTATTGTCTTTAGCTTGTGACTTATCTAACAGGTCATTGCCTAATTTGAGCATATGTATGTTATCATAGTGTCTTTTGAATTTTTGCATTTTTTAAGCTATAAATAATTGTGAAGAAATCATTTCATGCACGAGTTATCTCCTTTCAATTTTCCCTTTGGATTGCGAACCACTTGTGTAAACGCAAATACAATTAAAGCCCATGCTACACGAACAACTTTTGTCGCCAATTTTTATTGGCCAACGAAAATCGTTTGTGTAGCACCTCTTTTCCACAACTCCTCCAAGTATCTCGTATGCTTCTTACTCACTGCTCCTAGTGCGCCTACTACTACCGGGACTACTTCAACTTTCTTTAACTTCCACAGCCTTTCTATTTCCTCTGCTAACTCTCTGTACTTGTCTATCTTCTCTTTCTCCTTGCTTTCTACATTCCTGTCCTTTGGTACTGCTATGTCTATTACTGTTCCTAATCTTTTCTCTTTGTCTACCACTACTATGTCTGGCCTCCGTGCTTCTATCACTTTGCTCGTCTGTATGTTGAAATCCCACAGTATCTTAACCTTCTCATTTTCTATGACGCCCTGTGGCTTGTGCTCATACCACTTGTCTCCTGCTTCTAACCCATGCTGCCTGCTCAAACTCCAGTGTACCATTCTTCCCACCTTGTCATGCCTGAACTTATACTCATTCTGTGCCAACTTCTCACACCCTGCTATCAGATGATCTACTGTCTCCGCCTCTTTCTTACACAGCCTACACTTATCACTTACTTCTACTCTTCTGTCTATATGCTTCTTCACCCAGTTTGTTCTTATTGCTTGCTCCTGTGCTGCCATTATTAGTGCTTCTGTTTCTCTCTTCAGTCCTGCCTTCTTTAACCACTTGTTGCTCTCTTCTCTATCACACTTTTCTGTGTTCCTCCAGTATTCTCCATGCATTGCCTTCTGCCTATACCTTGTTTGCCTCTCTGATTCCATCCTACTCTGGTATATCTTCTTTCCTTCACTCTCAGTTCTTATCTTCTTCAACTCCTTAGTGACCTCTAGTAGGGACCCCTCAGGTTGCTCTTCTACATATTCCTTTAGCCCTAGTGCTTCTGCTTCTACAGTCTCCTCCACACTTAGCAGCCCTTTACCTCCCTTATGCCTTGTCATGTACAGCCTATCTACATCTCCATTGAGGTTGAATGCTCTCTCTGCTGCTAGTATCTTCCTTGTCTCTCTGTCTAATTCCCTCAGTTCATTCTTGTTCCACCTAACTATTCCTGCCGAATATCTCAACACTGGTATCGCCCACGTATTAATTGCCTTTATGCTGTTCTGCCCATTCAATGCTGACTTCTGTAGTACCTTCCTTACTCTCCTCTTGTACTCTTTCCTTAGCCTCATCTTCATTTCCATGTGATCTGTTCTGTCCTTCTCTATTACTCCTAAGTACTTGTACCCCTCCTCGGCTTCCACAATCTTATCCCCACTGCTTGTCCTCAAACCCTCCCCATCCACATACTTGCCTCTAGTCATTGTCACTGCTGCACACTTTCCTAATCCAAACTCCAACCCTGAATCTCTGCTTGCCTTTTCCAATGTCTCAACTTGCTTCTGAAACATCTTCCTTAAACTAGCATACATCTTAAGGTCGTCCATGTACCACAGGATTATTATTATTATTATTATTATTATTATTGCATCTCACAGCTTCATGCTGGTATCCCTCTCAGCTCGGGGAACTCACCAGTTCCCAGGGAGTCTGAGAGCTTTCCTCAGGACTCTAGCTGTTCCTAACAATGCTGCCTTCTGTGCTACTGCTCCTCCCCACTTTTGTGATTCCCAACTCCCCTCAGAATCTCTCATGCTTCTTACTCACTGCTCCTAGCGCTCCTAGTACTACCGGGACTACGTCAACCTTCTTCAATTTCCACAGCCTTTCTATTTCCTCTGCAAACTCCCTGTACTTGTCTATCTACTCTTTCTCCTTGCTTTCTACATTCCTGTCCTTTGGTACTGCTATGTCTATCACTGTTCCCAATCTTTTCTCTTTGTCCACTACTACTATGTCTGGCCTCCGTGCTTCTATCACCTTGCTTGTCTGTATGTTGAAGTCCCACAGTATCTTAACCTTCTCCTTCTCATTCTCTCCCTGCGGCTTGTGCTCATACCAATTGTCTCCTGCTTCTAACCCATGCTGCTTGCTCAAGCTCCAGTGTACCATTCGTCCTACCTTGGCATGCCTGAACTTATACTCATTGTGTGCCAACTTCTCACACCCTGCTATCAGATGATCTACTGTCTCCGCCTCTTTCTTACATAGCTTACACTTATCACTTACTTTTACTCTTCTGTCTATATGCTTCTTCGCCCAGTTTGTTCTTATTGCTTGCTCCTTTGCTGCTATTATCAGTGCTTCTGTTTCTCTTTTTAGTCCTGCCTTCTTTAACAACTTGTTGCTCTCTTATCTGTCACACATTTCTGTGTTCCTCCAGTATTCTCCATGCATTGCCTTCTGCCTATACCTTGTTTGCCTCTCTGATTCCATCCTACTCTGGTATATCTTCTTTCCTTCACTCTCAGTTCTTATCTTCTTCAACTCCTTAGTGACCTCTAGTAGGGACCCCTCAGGTTGCTCTTCTACATATTCCTTTAGCCCTAGTGCTTCTGCTTCTACAGTCTCCTCCACACTTAGCAGCCCTTTACCTCCCTTATGCCTTGTCATGTACAGCCTATCTACATCTCCATTGAGGTTGAATGCTCTCTCTGCTACTAGTATTTTCCTTGTCTCCCTGTCTAATTCTCTAAGTTCATTCTTCTTCCACCTAACTATTCCTGCCGAATATCTCAACACTGGTATTGCCCACGTATTAATTGCCTTTATGCTGTTCTGCCCATTCAATGCTGACTTCTGTAGTACCTTCCTTACTCTCCTCTTGTACTCTTTCCTTAGCCTCATCTTCATTTCCATGTGATCTGTTCTGTCCTTCTCTATTACTCCTAAGTACTTGTACCCCTCCTTGACTTCCTCAATCTTATCACCACTGCTTGTCCTCAAGCCCTCCCCATCCACACACTTGCCTCTGGTCATTGTCACTGCTGCACACTTTCCTAATCCAAACTCCAACCCTGAATCTCTGCTTGCCTTCTCCAATGTCTCCACTTGCTTCTGCAACATCTTCCTTGAACTAGCATACATCTTCAGGTCATCCATGTACCGCAGGTGACTCACTGTTCTACCATTCTTCTCCATCATATACCCTATGCTTGTCTCCTTTAACTTTTCTGTGATAGGGATTAAGCTAACTACAAACAGTAGTGGTGCTAAGCTGTCTCCCTGGAATATGCCTCGCCTAAACCTCAATCTGTGCCCGTCTATCTCAGTCTGCCACTTTCCCATCTCCCTCTCTAGAAACTCAACCCATTTCCGTGAAACTCCATTGGTCTCTAGCGTCTTCAATACCCACCTATGTGATATGCTGTCATATGCCTTCCTGTAGTCTATCCATGCCATTGCTAAGTTTGCCTTCCTTCTTCTACAATTCTCCACTACTGCCTGGTCTATTAACAACTGATCTTTGCACCCTCTCGTCTTTGTCCTGCATCCCTTCTGCTCCACTGGTATCAACCTGTTCTGTTCTAAGTAATCTTGAAATCACAGATGTTAGCAATTATTATTATTATTATTATTATTATTATTATTATAATTTAAAGAAGAAAATGAAATTGTTACGAGTATGTACAAAACATCACAATTCTAGAAGAAAAGTAGTAGATTCAAAAGCCAAGCAGATACGAATGGCTAGACCTTAAAATAAGTCAAATGGAATTAAATCAAAGTGTACACAATGCACATCTAAAATCATTTCCTACTCAATGACGGCAATTGAAAACAAGTCTTTTAATTTATCATTCACAATTGTGTTATCGTAGGTTAACATGCAAGTTGAATTTTCAACAAATACGATAGTAATGTATCATCAACGTACTGAAAAACATAATTGCTTGTATCATTCAAAGTATACATGGATGTTAAAGAGGAAATGTCGTAAATTTAAATTTGGGGAATAGAAAGAGCAGTAAACGTGATGAATTTTACAACATGTCAACTAATATATGGTAAACGTTGAACACTGTATAATGAAGTTAAATTGGTTGAACATGTACTAAATTCTATCTTACAACCGAAGAAATAGAGTATAGAAAAAAATTACGAAAGATATCTATAAGAGTGAGATGTGGAAAATGAGTATTTTAGTTTTCTTTTTGACTTAACTAGCGAAGCTGTGCAAGGTATAAAGTTGTTGCCCATTAAAGAAACTTGTTGAAGGGACATGTGACGAGTGCATTTCCAACTAGTACTCCAGCTAGCATAAAGCATTCGAAATTGTGAGAGACTTATATCATGACGGAAGTTACTCCACAACATCGCCTCCTTTAACTAAAATAAACAACATGGTACAAAATTATTATTTTAATAAACTAAAGCTAACAATAGTTGAGCCGTGCAGAAGGAATGAATTTCATTTAAAAACTAAGCAATTTGCAAGAATAATGATGGTAAAATAATTCATAGCATTAGCAATGCTAAAAATACAATCCAAAAATATACTATTCTTAAAAAATAACAAAATAGTAAAATAATTTGGTGTAGTGTTCCATAAAAATTCAATTCATTACAGTTACATTTTTTTCAATTATTTATATATATATATATATATATATATATATATTAATGTAAACTAGATTCACTTGACGAATTCCCCAAGTTGAACCAGTGTAATAAGGGCTTTAGATATTTAATATTTGAATATTATATTATATAGATTATATGATC
>CABFPE010000625.1:444995-456916 GCA_900660155.1 Hofstenia miamia | reverse complement strand
TATATATATATGAACAGAAGCAAAAGCAGGGAGACACTAGGCCTACAGCCTGATTCAAGTTCATACATACTACAAATTCGTCCACTAGAGGGCTAACAAACATTACATAAAATTTCGTGTAATAGGTGCTACTGTAAATAAAATGGGATTCCCCTCCCCCAAAATAAGTATGCCTTCTAACGAACTAACCCCGTCGACTTCTGACATACCATTTTTTCTCCAATTCCTTCAAGGATTCATTTTCTCGCATTTGCCAAAATTCCTCGTTATCATATTACTAATGACCCGTGTCTTTCTCTTCTTACTAACGGAATATTAATATTGTTTGCAGAAAATTTGTAGTCACGACTACACCCCTTTTTTAATTTAAGGCAATTAGAAAAAAACAGAAGAAAGGAAGAAATTCGCCATCAAGTATTGATAACTGAAGAAGGGAAATAGAGAGTGTGCTTATGAAGGGGCAGGACAGTTTAAAAAAGGGGAAGTAGGATATGGATGATCAACCCAAGGGGGCATGGCATCGTGCCCTCTGGCTCCCCTTTTGTAGGTGGTGATCAAATGAATTGTGAATTCTTTGAGAAACTTTCAAAATTTCAAAAAACCATTGGCATGCATTTAATCTCTTTAAAAAATTAATATTTTTCTATTTTTCAAGTTCTTATTCACAAAATGTTTTATTTTTAAATTCAAATTGCGCGTTCTCATAACTTGATGATAATATAACTTTATTGCAGATACAAGCTAAAACTGTTTCTTTGCAAACTTGGATGTATTAAATCGATTTTATTAAATACATTATATACATTGCAGGGTTCGCTATACATAAGATAACAACACTTGTTAAAGTTTGATTATTGATTTCTAGCAGGAAACAAATTGAATCATTTTTATTGATCAATTTTATATATATATAATGATTTACCTTGCAGCTAAACCTGTTCCATATGAAAATATTGTAGTTGAAGTAAGTACCGCCTTGTACCGCAAATCCTCGAAGTAAAACATGGAAAGAATCCCATACAGCCAGCAATTTCATAAAAGTGATGGATGAATTCTGTAAAGATAGGTTCTTTGCAGTGAGATATGTGCAGAAGTTTAATATCAATCCCACCACTGCAATAAACACTCCAAAAAGATTTACATAGTTTGAAAGCTTATAAATCAAATAGCTCTCGATTTCAATGTTTGTTGAATTGTCAATTTTCATTTAGCTCAATTTAATCTAAAATGCTAAACATATTAAATAATATTTTGATAAAATTTGATACAGAATCAAAATCTGAAAATTTAAAACGATTTCCTTCCAAATTTTTATTCCAAAATGCAAAATATTTTAGATATATATTTTGGTTATAATATATTTTTATTATTGAAATTTTTACAAAAAATTAATAAGCAAAGAATTTAAATACTAATTTCTCTTGTTCTTATAGGACACTTTTCTGGTTTTAATAAAAATAAAATACATCCTTCAAGTTTTAGTGTGTACATGCACATATACATATATTTTGCGAAATAAAACTGTAGACTGAAATTATTACTAAAAACACACAAATGTTCTACTTAATATTTCTAATTGGGTATTTGCGCTTCATTCATGAAAATTTAATGACTTTCTGAGAATGTCCCATAAACAGGGTATGCCCAGTGATGTACATATAAATAACGTTTTAACAGATCTGTTAAAAACTATGATACTTTAACAAATTTAAATACAATGCCGAACGTGCCTTTTCTAAGCCATCATTTTTTTCGGAAAGCGGGAAGAATAGGATATCGGTAAAAAGCATGAAAACTCGGATTATTGCCGCATGATATTTGATTATATCAAGTGATAAAATTGAATCTACGAATATATTTTTGCACTACAAATCTTGTTCTGTAATAGAGCCTAGTACGGGGCAACATTTTACAGCCTGGTACGGGGTGGGGCGAACTAATACAAGCTAGTACGAATATAGTATAATATACAGGACAATTCTGTTACAATCTGTTAAAAAACCCATCTGTTAAATGTTAAAAATTATTCAACAGGTAATCTGTTAAAAATTCTGTTAAAAGGTTTTTATATGTACATCACTGGGTATGTCGTATGTCACTATTTATTTAGTCTATTAGCCTAGTGAATGAACGCAGGTCTTCACTATTATATTTTGTTTTCCTGATACTTTCCTTGCAATTGCTTTTGTTTTCGTTAGATTTGCTTGAACGGGTCAATTCTGAAAACTGCATTAATTTATGGCAATGAATCGTCAGACTTTTTAGTGTTAATGACTTAAGGTAGTGATGTCTCCATTTAGTAAACATTTCGACAAGTGTTGCCAATGAACCTTAAATTCCCGTCCAATGTCTATAAACATGAAACCCAAGCTCTCGAAAATATAAACCTAATAATGTAAAAGTAGGTTAATATATTAATACTTATTATTGGGACATAAACCCGTTATAGAGGAGTTCTGGCTTTTGTGACAGTGTGCGCTAAACGAGAAAAGTGGTTTTCACTCTTTGCATTGATTCTGAGGAAGAGACGTAAAATTATTTTCATTCCAAAAAATGAGATATTTTGATTATTGTAAATTTTTTGTTATCATATTAATATATTTCAATCCTAAAAATTTACAACCGGCCTGATTATAGGGAGCAGCATCTAGAAAAGCTAATTTTTGAATTAATTTTCCGAATTGGTATAAATTTTACATGACTAATCTCTGGAGTATTGGCTATGAAATTGAATGGTTAAATTTTTTCGATGTGATAAGGGTAAAACTTTAGAGAATGAGGGCTGTTGTAACTTTCGATGACATTAGCTTGAACTCAGAAATTGATAGAAATATTCATTCCCTATCGACATTTCTAAAGATTAACAATAAATAATTTATTTTCTCTTACTGATTCATTAAAATAATTAAAATAATTTATCATCATAAATTGAAATCAAAAAGGAAATTATATTTTAGTAAATTAATTCATTATGCTGAACTGAATTAGTATTACAGTTCAATTATTTGTAAATACATCGAATTTTTGCTAGACTACAATATATACGCTGAAATTCATAGTGTCGCCAAATTTTTAAAAATATTTTTGAGAAATATATTTTCTAAAACATTACCAAACAACAATTCTCATTATACACCTATTCAACATTCCGTTCAAGGAAAGCAAATTGCTCACACATTTTTAGAACATTTTCTTATAAATTTCCCTTTAAACTTTGAAATTAGGCTGCTTCTGAACTAAAACTAGTTCAAAATATTCTTCTAGAATATAAATATTCTTCAAATCCCAAAGTAGCATTTCAATAAGCAATATCAAACTGTTTTAATAAAATTTATACCAGTGCTCTAGGAAGCGAAATTGGGATGTCTAGGGATCGCAACATCTCACATATGAAATCTAAAATATAGAAGTAACTTTGTATTATAATATTAACTGGTAGTTGCATTTTAGAAATTCAAATGCATAATTATATGAAACTACCTGACGGTTGTTTCAATATTCTTAGTAGAAAAGCTATGTTAATCACTCAACAGAAAATTACTGGAGGGTCCAAAGCTAAAAACACAAATGTCCATCTGTATATTAATGTTAATTGGTAATAAATTTTCCAAAAATTTTCTAAAACAATGGATTTGTTATATTGTCATAAAAATATTTTGTGAAATTTTACATTTGGGTTATATGTTTACGCTTATTTACTTAAACTTTGGAAATTATATGACATGCGTCCAGTACAAAGGTTTTGCATTCACTTCAGAATAGTCGGAAGTTTCTATGATTTTGAAATATGTGAAAAATTTACATTCATTACTGAATATCATCCATCTTTGGATTGTCATTAAACGTTTAAAAATAAATTAATTACTTATAATTTAGAATTTTTGCAATAGTAAAGCATTTTTAGGAAGTTAATACTTGAAATTATGAAACTCTGCCTTAATGAAATAGTAAGAGATTATTTAAAGCAGCTTATTGATTTTCTATCCTCCTTTGTGTATTTATTTATAAACAATTTTGAAATTTAATAGCGTTTAAGATATTTGCAACAATAAAATGCAGTTTTATAGCATTAAAAAAATATGCAAAAAACATCATTTAATGACTGAGTGAAATTAATACCTTTCGGAGAAAATGTGTTTTGATAGTTTGTTTTTAAATTTATACTTGCCGTATTTCAACTGACCAATCACAGAGCTAAGATTTTTTCACGTTGAAAAAATCATTTCGCTTGTTGCAAAGCAATTAATTGTGTAATATGGCAGTAAACGATGTATATGTAAGCATCAAAAGGACATGAAACAACATCGAAAGTCGATGTCACATGGTAATACTAACTTGCAACAAAAGTTTTTTGCAATACATACAAAAAACTGATTACAGTAAAACTTCCAATCATTTTCATTACAATTAACAAGTACTGGTGCATATTTTTTAGATTATAAGGAGGAAGAGAAATTTCAAACATGGCTATTAAAGATATGTCTTGAGCTAGAAAATATTTATATGCAACATAAAATAAAGAAATTACATTTAATAAAGTTGCACTATAAAAAGTAAAATTGTGATTAAATTATTTATTACGGTACCTTAAATAGCCCAAAACAGTTTCTATATATATATATATTTGCTCATTAATTTCTAAATGTATGCGCACAATGTGGTAAGTATTTACGAAAAGACCCTAGAATTTCTCAAAATTACTAGTTAATTTATCGTTTTAAAACGCATGGGGTGATCTAAACCCGGATTTATCCAGTGTTGTATGTTAACTAAGTACGGGTGAAACAATCAGCATTAGCGAAGAATACACCGACTCCAATGAATACTAGCAGGCAATGAAAAACATGTAATCAGATTCTCTTGAAATAAAATTGCTAGCTTGACTCACTCCTTTGCAAATTTATGCAGGCTTCCTGCTCTCTCTGTCGTTCTGCAAATTCCTTTCATTTATAACTACCAAAACCCATAAACTAAGTTTTTCTTTATCAGAACTTGTTGGCACTGGTAATAATCTATTTTAAGGAGAAAAAATACGTATAAAATTTTTAAAACACAACATCAAGTCCATTTTGGAGCATGATATTTCAGAACATACACAGTACAGTCAATTTCCATTTCTGCTCTCATATACTTTTTTATTCATGTAGAGTCATCTAGTCTCGCCGATGCAGCAATAGTTGCATTCATCACAGTTGAAAATATAGACGAGTCTAGATGACAAATGAATGGGTACTTTATCTCATCTTTTTACAAAAATACCTTGTCTCTTAATCAATCTTAATACTGGAGAACTCTTCGATTATGATACATTTTTATTTAAAATTGTCAATTGTTTCATAAAAGATGTTGTTAATTATTATTGTTTTTATAATTTGCAATAATAGGAAGCAACACCACTGAACTCACACGAAAAGTATCGATTTACCCAAAAACACACGTCATTACTGTCATTTTAAACACTGGCTTGATCAACGCTTTGAATGGCAACATCTCGAATTTCAAGTCAAATCTGCAAAACCTATTATCTGAAGTCCGTAGAAAATTCACTCCTAGTCGAATCTTTTTCTTTGAAATCACCCCTGTCTGCGTTGATGAAAACCTCTCCAGAACTTTGAAATCAAAGAATGCAATGGTATCATGCACAATCTATCTAACAGCAGCTACACTCTCATTCCATTCTTCGAAAAGTTTCTACTCTCTCCACGCATTATTGATCCCTCTCTTCTTGCTCGCGATGGCATCCACCTCTCCTACAAAGGTCTTTCACATTTCATTGGTAACTTAAGGAAATTCTTCTCTAATTCACCGAAAACATTACGCCTGTCAACACCTCGTTCATCATTTCGTAATCAGAATATATCATACGCAAGTGTTGCATCAAATCACTTACGTACCCGTCATCACCTTCTTCCTATGCCCCAACGACATATCGTTCAATCTAACTCTCTCATCTAAGATCAATGAACTTATTCAGGTGCAGTTTTTATTATATTATAATTATTGTTACCATTTAATTAATATTGCATATTTAAATAGTTTTGTAAATATTTTTGTCATGTGTTAGTTTATAAATTTTATATACATTTTATATACATTTAAGCAATAAATTTGCTTTGACTCTATTAATTAAAGGGCAGTTTGCTATACCCCTACATGAATCCCTTAAAAATTTCAGCTATCATCATTCCAAAATTACAAAGGCACATTCAAATTATTATGCTATGAAATTCTATAATTTATTNACGCTTTGAATGGCAACATCTCGAATTTCAAGTCAAATCTGCAAAACCTATTATCTGAAGTCCGTAGAAAATTCACTCCTAGTCGAATCTTTTTCTTTGAAATCACCCCTGTCTGCGTTGATGAAAACCTCTCCAGAACTTTGAAATCAAAGAATGCAATGGTATCATGCACAATCTATCTAACAGCAGCTACACTCTCATTCCATTCTTCGAAAAGTTTCTACTCTCTCCACGCATTATTGATCCCTCTCTTCTTGCTCGCGATGGCATCCACCTCTCCTACAAAGGTCTTTCACATTTCATTGGTAACTTAAGGAAATTCTTCTCTAATTCACCGAAAACATTTCGCCTGTCAACACCTCGTTCATCATTTCGTAATCAGAATATATCATATGCAAGTGTTGCATCAAATCACTTACGTACCCGCCATCACCTTCTACCTACGCCACAACGCCATATCGCTCAATCTAACTCTCTCATCTAAGATCAATGAACTTATTCAGGTGCAGTTTTTATTATATTATAATTATTGTTACTATATTAATTAAAGGGCAGTTTGCTATACCCCTACATGAATCCCTTAAAAAATTCAGCTATCATCCTTCGAAAATTACAAAGGTACATTCAAATTATTATGCTATGAAATTCTATAATTTATTTAGTGATCATTTAAAATCGTTCTTAAAATTTCGAATAATTATTTCTGGAGACATTGAAAGTAACCCAGGGCCAACAATTTCCGAAAATAAAATACAAGATGTATTAAATAATTTTAGGAAAATTTTTAAAATTATTAACCTAAATTGTAGAAGTCTTAGTGCAAATCGCAATGAATTTATTCAAATGGTCAGCAAAATTGGAAATAGCGCTATATATGTATTTACTGAAACTTGGTTAAAAGATTCTAAAAATTTACCATTCCTATATAATCCATATTGTAATACTTTATGTTATTCATTTTAAAAATCGATCTGAAAGTGTTGGGGAATTAATGATACTTATTCCAAAATCCTTAAAATCAGAAAGTAGGAATGATTTAGAAATTAAACATGAGATTTTCGAAAGTATGTGGATTGAACTAAAATCTTTTTCAAATTCTTNAGCAGCATTTTGAAATACGCACGTTCGCATCGTCTTCTTCACAATCAATTGACAACAATACACTCTTACCCAGGAAGCAACACCACTGAACTCACACGAAAAGTATCGCTTTACCCAAAAACACACGTCAATACTGTCATCTTAAACACTGGCTTGATCGACGCTTTGAATGGCAACATCTCGAATTTCAAGTCAAATCTGCAAAACCTATTATCTGAAGTCCGTAGAAAATTCACTCCTAGTCGAATCTTTTTCTTTGAAATCACCCCTGTCTGTGCTGATGAAAACCTCTCCAAGAACTTTGACATCAAAAAATGCAATCGTATCATGCACAATCTATCTAACAGCAGCTACACTGTCATTCCAGTCTTCGAAAAGTTTCTACTCTCTCCCCGCATTATTGATCCCTCTCTTCTTGCTCGCGATGGTATCCACCTCTCCTACAAAGGTCTTTCACATTTCATTGGTAACTTAAGGAACTTCTTCTCTAATTCACCGAAAACATTTCGCCTGTCAACACCTCGTTCATCATTTCGTAATCAGAATATACCATACGCAAGTGTTGCATCAAATTACTTACGTACCCGCCATCACCTTCTTCCTACGCCACAATGCCATATCACTCAATCAAACTCTTTCATCTAATATCAATGAACTTATTCAGGTGCAGTTTTTATTATATTATAATTATTGTTACTATATTAATTAAAGGGCAGTTTGCTATACCCCTACATGAATCTCTTAAAAAATTCAGCCTTCATCCTTCGAAAATAACAAAGGTACATTCAAATTATTATGCTATGAGATTCTATAATTTATTAAGTAATCATTTAAAATCGTTCTTAAAATTTCGAATAATTATTTCTGGAGACATTGAAAGTAACCCAGGGCCAACAATTTCCGAAAATAAAATACAAGATGTATTAAATAATTTTAGGAAAATTTTTAAAATTATTAACCTAAATTGTAGAAGTCTTAGTGCAAATTGCAATGAATTTATTCAAATGGTCAGCAAAATTGGAAATAGCGCTATATATGTATTTACTGAAACTTGGTTAAAAGATTCTGAAAATTTNAGTAAAAATTGATCACATTTTCTCAGACTATACTACTACAAATCTAGGCGTACCACAAGGAACTGTATTAGGGCCCATTCTTTTCGCACTTTATGTCAATGACATTTCATTAGTCAAAGTAAAACTACAACACAATTAGTATAACACACCCCTTCTCAAAAATATTTGAAAAACTACTAGCCGCACAAATGTACAAATTTATCAATGACAATAAAATTTTATCAAGCAATCAATTTTGATTTTGACCTCAATTCAGCACATCTGATGCGATTTTATAAATCACAGAAAAAATTAAACAAAATTTAAATTGAAATTTGTTTACAGCGGTTGCTTTACTTGACTTAAGCAAAGCATTTAATTCAATGAAGTTTGATATTTTAGAAGAAAAATTAAGGCTGGAAGGTTTTAGTGTCAATGCAGTAAATTTCATTATGAGTTTTTTAGAGAATCGCAGACAAAGAGTAAAAATTGATCACATTTTTTAGGACTATACTACTACAAATCTAGGCGTACCACAAGGAACTGTATTAGGGCCCATTCTTTTCGCACTTTATGTCAATGACATTTCATTAGTCAAAGTAAATGCGTAAACTATTTAGGTGTATTAATAGACAATGATTGAAAATTCGATAATTTTTTCTCTCAAAACTTGAAAAAGATGGCATCTGGAATTAAGTATTTGTACCATTTGCGTCATGTAGGAAAACCGTCCCATGTAGAATTAATTCATTCATTTGTCAATTTAATTACTGTGCATTTTTCAAACTCTCATCACTAGCAAAAATGTTTAATTGGGCATTTAGAACACTAAATTATATTGAAAAACATGAATCCATAGCGCAATTAAGATCATAATATGATAACTTGGCCCCGATTTACTTTATTCAGTATCAATCTTTATGTGTGATTCACAAATTTACTCACGAATTAAGTTCATTAGGTTTTCTTAATAATTACATCAAAATCAATAAAAGAAATAAAACACTTTTTAGCATCAATAATCGTCAAGATTCATTTTCTTTTAAATGTTCAATCTTATGGAATGATTTAAGTATTGATATAAACTGTGAGAAAAACTATAAACACTTCTAGAAAAAAATAAAAAATTTTTTATTAAATAGGCAAGCATTATTGGGCATAGATAATAAACTCAACGCATGGTCGAATTGCTTTTAAGACTGCACTTTAATTAATATTGCATATTTAAATAGTTTTGTAAATATTTTTGTCATGTGTTAGTTTATACATTTTATATACATTTTATATACATTTAAGCAATAAATTTGCTTTGACTATTAATAACTTTGTTAATTAAGTTTAGTGTCTAGGGCATAATCGCATAGATAACTAAATCTTATTTGGATGTGAAGCGCTCGACAAATGCACTCAATTTTACCTGAATATGTTGCAATCATCAATGTTCAGGATTGCGAAATATTATGCTTGATGCCTGAGCACATAAAATGTTCCACTTACTTTACAGTAATTGATAAATTCAAGCAATTGCCAAATACTGGGCGTAACTTGTCAACCGTTTTGTATCCAGATAATTTTTAGTTATCTATGATCTAGGATCGATGGTAAATTTTCATAATTTGAACTGCTTGGAAATATTCGATGTACTAGATACGTAAATGTATTCTACTTATGAACTTCATTACAGTAGGAATTAAATGAAACATAAAGATCTGTTCTTGTAGATTTTGGCACTACTTTGTAATTATTTGATTTTTATTCCTTGAGATTGGAATATCTACACAGTTCGAACTGTTACAAACTTCAGGATCGATTGTAAATTGAATTCACATACAAATTTCTCAAAAACGTTAAAAAATGAAGGTCTTTTGTGTTAAGTGCGAACATGATGTCATCTACATATACAGTCCCCGCCAAAAGTTTAAGACCAGTGAGAAATTATGAGTCATTAAATATTTTAAACCAGCAAGTGACCACACGAGTCATAGAGTGATGGGGAGATGTAATAAAATGGTAAATTTGCACTCTAAAACATTTATTAGCCTCAATGGTAAGTGTGCTTTGTGAGTCAGTCTTATGCCTCTAGTGGTGATGCCCAGAAAGGCGCCAGAAGATTGGTCTCCGGTGCGTTTGTCTGATGAGAAATCTATTGAACAGTTTTCCGCTTGTGTTCACCACATCCACCGTCCATCTGGTAAGCGTCACAACAATCGGTACACAATTCAGACTATGAAACATTCTCAGTCCCTGATGGTCTGGGGCTGCTTCAGTAAATTGGGGCATTGTCCACTCACATTTTTAGGGGAAAACATTCGCCTCAATGCTGTGGGTTACATTAACATCATCAATCAGAAATTGGCAACATTCATTGACCTTAATCAGTGCAGCATCTTAATGAAGAACGGGATGCCATGTCATCATGCTAAGACTGTGATGGAGTGGTTTGAGAAGGAACATCAAGTTCTAGCCTGGGAACTCCCCAGATCTCAACCCGATTGAGAACTGTTGGAACTATCTGGTCGCGAAAGACCAGTCAAACAACTTGGATTACCTGAAATCATCCATTTTGCATGACTGGACGACTAAGATTCTAGATGACTTTTGTGCTGGTTTAGTGGAGGGGATGTCTCATCGAATCCAGGCAGCCGTTAAGGCGTGTGGCGGGTCAATGAGGTATTGAGAAACTATTCTTTCAATTTATATTGAATTTTTTATTTGTTTTTCTTTTATATATTTCGATTTGAGTCAGTTTTTCATTTCATTTCATTATTTCTCCTGGTGGTCTTAAGTTTTTGGGTGGGGACTATGATAAGTTAAAATTCATGACTTTTTATTTCAGTTTCAATAATATTCATTGCAAAGCTAGCTAAAGTGGGGATGCCATAGGCATTCTCCGAATTTTTTTGTATAATATATTATTTGTAACTATGGAAAATTTGTTCAATATTAGCATTGATTATTTATATATATATATACATATATATATTATATATATATGTATATATTTCCAACCGGTTTCATCATCGTCAGTGTACGAATGCTTGGGATTTAATTTATAATTACTACATTAAATGATGTTGAAATATGCATACACTTAAAATATGTTCAGGAAATTCATCGTACTTTGTTGAATATATAATAGCTTGTTCTTGGTTGCATTTTTTATGAATAGGGCTTCAGCTAATTTGGTGTTCTTTGTTCTTAGTAATATTTCAAAATTTGCTTTGTTTCCTTGGTGTTCATGCAAATATATTTCACTTCTTAAATGCCCTCTAAGATGTTCTTTGATCCTAGTTTCAAAATGTCGCTTGGTTTCTCCGATGTAAAAATGGTTACATTTTTCACATTGATATTTATACACAATGGAAGAAACCAACATTTTGTTTATAGGATCTTTGTTTCTAAAAAATTCTGATGTTTTCTTTGATGTTAGTATTGGTACGATCTGGGTTACTTTAGGTTTCTTGTTTATGTTCTTTATTCTTAATTTTAGAAATTCCTTTTTTCTTCAATGTATGGTAGTTTC
>CABFPE010000625.1:418837-436151 GCA_900660155.1 Hofstenia miamia | reverse complement strand
GCAAAATTCTTTTTTATTAGTCCATATAGTTTTTGAAATAATTTGAGAAAATTAAGAACACTGCTTAAAATACATTAAATCGGAATGCTTTCAGCAAACGCCTATAGGCCTTTGCTTGGGTATTTGAAAATATTCATGAAAAGTTCAAGCTGCTTTAAAAGCAATTTCCTAATTCTCTAGCTTGTACAAGAAGCCTCTTTAATCTTAACCATTTGATGTTTTTCGATTCTTAATGGATACAAAAAACCAGAAAATCGAGTGTTTTTTCATTTAATGTTATTTGTAATGAATATATATTAATATGTGTTCAAGCTAGAAACCTAAGCCGGTCAAATTTGTCGTTACCATCCTTGGTGAAACCTGAAACATTAAAATTTTTTAGATATTTTTTTGTGCATTACTATGATAGTTACTTCATATTTAATTGACAGTTCTGCAATGCATGAAACTTTTTATGGTTCAACCTACACCTATTCACATTACAGAAATCGCAACTTGCTAACGCATGCCAGCAGTGGTTTTCAGAACAATAAAGTAAATCAATACAAAAAAATTACAAAATTTTAATATATATATATATATATATATATATATATATATATATATATTATATATATATAATGGACGGGTTGGTAAAAACAAGTACCGGTAAACGCACATCAGTAATATATATGCAGAACATATTATATGTAAATATATTTTTTGTGCAGAACTCGAATTTTATTACTTTAAGGAACGCTTGTGGAGTTTTTATTTATGGAATTTGAATAAGTCAACTATTGACATTAAAAAATTACTCACAATAGAATACTTAAGTTGACGTTGGCAGGGTTGTTCACATTTCAATTATTCATTTAAATGCACTTTCGCTTCAAAATGATGCATTCAAGTTCTTAAAAAGAGACTTAATCTAGGCTATGAATCACGTTTGATTTTAATGTCAAAAAGCTATTAATCTAAAAGTCATATAGAAAATTTAAAGCCGTCATTCTTCATAAATTAGGATTTTCAGCTTTCTTGTCTTTTTGTTAATTATACATGTATGAACTTAGTTGACGCACATAGAAGAAATTTGAACATATGATATGACATTGGTTGCCAATTTATTAGTATTGTATTGAAATGAGTTGAAGTTGTAAGTCAAATAAAGTGCGCACTTCTGAATTTTGGATATTTCTTGTGACAAGCGGTCGAAAAGTATGATGACTGTGAGAATGAAAATGCCTTGTAAAGACTATTGACTCAATCATTGAGGAGGGATGGGATATGAAGAGAGTGTGCTGACTTTAGGTTCCTCAGATGATTGATCACATATATTTTCAAAGTATGTGCGATTGAAATGTATTAATAATGCATTTCTTACCATTTTTAATTAAAGCCACATAGAACACTACTTTAGCCGAGATCCTTAATAAACAATTCCATCACTAAACTTTTTCTGATATTCCATCCCAAACTTACGTGCATAGATTTAACAGGTTCAGGATTCTTCAACGTATGAGGAGATGTGAACAATGCAATAAGCCATTTTTCTGAAATGGCTGTTCACACAACATTTTATCAAGAAAACAAACGTTGTTTGTCTGAAAACCGTTCCTATATGCTAATCTTAAATTGACATTCTTTTGGTAAACATCATTTCCAAACCAATAATGACATCTCAAGCATTGAACCTGTTTTCGGGTTTTTATTTCTCGATGGCAAAATATTTCATTTTTGCATGATGTTCTCTCCTCAAATGAAAATTCATTTGCAAGTAGCAATGGATATTCAAATGTAAGGAGAATTAAATTTAATTAAGCTTCATCCAAAATAATGTTGAAATTGATAGGATTTTTCATCTCCTTGTTATGAAAGGATTGATATAAATACTGCTAAGGAATGCATTGACTCAAAAATGAAATCACATAAGACACACTGAAGAGATCTAGCTTAGCATTTGATTATTAAATTTTATTTCATGTTGAAAATCAGATGTTTGATTTTTTTAAATTAAAGTACATACGAAAATGTGTAAAACGATATTAAAAATAATATTAGATATTTTGAAGAAACGGGTACGAATTTTAAGCAAATTGCTATAAATAAGCTTTTGAATTTTTTTATAAACATGATTTCATGTTACCTGAAAAATCCTATTATAATTACACATTAGCCAAGGTAGAGAAATTTCATTAACTAACTCACTTACTCTACTTATCATCAGATAATCATTTTCACGGTATCTGCAGACGATATTATTTGTTAATTATCGCAACAAAGCACTTTGTTTCAATCACAACAATGCGGTTGATTTAGTTTTTAATTCTATCGAGATCATGTGATCGCAATCACAGCTTGTTCGCCCAATTAGCGGACCCCACGAAATAAGGTTAAAAAATCAGGTCCATAAAATCGGTTTATTGGCCGAAAAATACGGTAGTTCTACTTCTTATAATCAATGCCACTCATGTCTTAATAGAACTTGATGAAAATAGCAAATCGAGTTTAAAAGTTATCAACATTTTAATGTGATCCTTTTGTTCTACCCAGATTTGATCACATTCTTTACTAAATCTTGGGTTATAAGAGCTCAAATTTTTTTGAAGAAACTATTAAGCATTGTCGAAATGCCTGGAATGATTTGGGTTAAAGTTAATATGCAAGTCATACTTATATTTCTGGTTAAACTGTTTAGTTTTGTATATCACAGATTGTGGGCTGTGGCGAGAAGAAAAGAAGAAAGTTCATGTAATGCATGAATATGCAAAACATAATAACTTTTACATCTTAAACGTATTTTACACCCCCCTATTTTTTAGATATAACTCAGGGTCCGTTTTTTTAAAAGAAATTATGTTTCTATGACTTTTTTCTTTAAATTGTTCTGCAACTTTTGAATTTGCAGATAGGATCAAGTGTTACAAAGTTATAGTGATTTTAAAAAAAGTCCATGAAAAACTCACATTTCTTGAGATTGTCAAAAGTACCAATTTGTATGTAAAGGCCTGGTTTTTGGAAGCACCGCACGGTTTTTGAAAAATAGCTCATTCTAGTAACTAGTGTAATTGTTGTATTTTTGTTTGACAAATTTATTGTAAATGCTGGAAAAAAACAACTTTGTTGAAAAAACATCCTAAAACACAAGTATGCATCCCGGTTTTATATAAACTTATTAAGATCTGCTTCAATTAATGTAGTGGGTCTCAAAAATAGACACCAACATATTCATATTTACTAGAAGTAAACAGTGAAAAACAAAAAACTTTATTTTTGAAAAAGTTTTGACATAAGGTTTACTTATTATAATTTAATGTATGCTATTCTAACAGTATTGACATTTAAATAAAAAAGAAATAATATATTAGAAAACCCTTACTGCATAGAAAAATATTGTAATAATTAAAACATAAACTATAAACTTAGAAACATTGAATTACGCGTATTAAATTATTCGTTATGTACTAAATATGCCTCACGACAGCTCGACAAAGTTTGCAAAACATAATATCTAATACATCTGTAAGCAAATGCGGAAACAGAAAAAAAATTTAGAGGGAGCCCAATTTTGAATAAAATGCTAAGTGCATAATTGGTTACAAGGAAGGGCACAAACTATTGAATTTTCACTTCTTGAAATTCGTCACTATGCATGGAATTCACCAACATCTACTTACTCCAAAGAATGGAAACAGAATGTGTGCAGTTTTTCCAGATTCGGCACATTTTTTTCAAATTTCAAATTACGCTTTAATAATAGCATGTTTTTAGGAGATTTTTGCATTATGCACTACAAAATACACAAATTTTTAGTGTATTTTCAATGGCATAAGATTAAGTAAATTTCAAAATTGTCACCTTTTGAAAGTTTGATCAACCCTATTGAGTATCGTCAAATGGAGTAAATAGGAACAGTGTGGTGAATAGAAATAGTATACAAAGAGAAAATTTTATTTAGTTATTACTCATGCTATGCTTAATATTTTACATTGTTCAGTTGAGCATAAATTAATCGCTATTGGTCTAAATGCCACGAGGTATCTGTAGCTATGCTAATCAATTTCATTAGTTATTTTAAAAGTAGAATTGTTTAAAATGTTATGCTAAAATTAAAATACCACACAGAAAAGCAAGGAATTTTAACTAAAAAAGTAAATAAATCTCCAAAATTAAATATATACATGTCTATAAATTATATTTTAAGAAAATTAAATAATATTTAATATAAAATAATATATGAGCTTGCGAATTAATAAAAACGAACATCACTAAGAGAACAGTTAAGGCGAAATATACAAATGAGTGAGTCTGGAGAAGATATTAAAGAGAGTCTATTTCATTCTTGCAATGATGAAAATGAATAACTTACAGTAGTTATTTTTGAGGGAAATTCCGATGCTGGTGAAATTAAAACCTGAAAGCGTGATTTGTGTTAATTTTGGAAGAATAGAGAAGATTTACAATGATATTGAATATCAAGCTTCATTTCAGTGTTTCTTCAGACAGACAATGAATCACTGCATCATTTGAATTTTCTGAACATGAAGATATCAGTGATTTCAGTTTTCATTAGATTAATATGTGATTTTGTAATTGAATATACCGAAAGCTAACTGTCATATTACACATATATTATACTACTTTGAAATTTTTTACTTCCCTGAATCTTTTCACTCAATAAAGAGTGTGAAAAGTAATACAGTACTCTTATTCTAGAGGGGGCCCGGGCTCCCTCAACGCACAACTATATCCTCTCTTGTCTATACGCAATGATTTGAAATTCTGCTAAAAGTCAAACACTAATTATATGACATTACGAAAATGTGAATATTGTTGCATTTAAAAAAATTCCCCAATGTAATTTCTATACAAATCTATTTCTACAAATCATTTGTATTAGTAAACATGAACTCACATTTAATATATTATGAACAGAAAATTGTACAAAGAATAATTGTGAGTTTCAGACGTTTGCATACATTACTGGAAATATGTATTCGACCACCTTGCTATTTTGAATAAATAATGAACATTCATTGGATAGAGTGTGCCTAAAATTATAACTAAGTGTTACTTTGATTAAGAAAGGAAAATTTGTATGTCTAATACCATAAAATATTTAGAATAACAATTGGCTATTAATTTTTAATCAAAATTAGAAAACTCTTATTGGAAAAATGTTTTTGGTAACCTGAAAAAAATTTAACAAATGAACAAATCCGAAAAAAGTAAATATAAAATAAGATACATAAATTAATTATTGATGCATTATAAGCACTTAGCAACAAAATTCTCTCTTTTAATATTTTGTAGGGTATCCCTTTGAGCGAATAACAGCTTCTAGACGATCAGGAATTGAAGCAAAAAAGTTCGCCCTCCGTGTAAAGAGTATGTTGTCCAATTTGATATTTGACCTCTTTCCACATATTTTCGATCATGTTAAGGTCTGGAGATTGGCCAGACCAGTCAGCAAGCATAGCAACCCCATTATTGTGGAGGAAATTTTTCATTTCTTTTGAGGTATGACATGGAGCACCATCCTGCTGATATATTGATCACTTGTAAGGAGTGGCAGGAGTTCCTTTTCTAGAATCCGAGCATATTAAGAGCTTCGGAGCGTACGAGTGATATGAACAATCTTGCGAATGCCACACTTCCATATTGCTCCCCATGCCATTACAGACGTTCCACCATTCTTCATGATCCCCTGAGTAAATTGAGGCAAAAATCTGAACTTCTGCCCAGTTGGTCTCTTTATCCACGTTCCTTTTGATGAGAACAGCTCAAATCTTGACTCATCTGAAAAATAACATTAGACCAATGTTTAGATGAATTGTTTCTCATCAACTTGGATCACCTCAGCGGACGTAATCTTTGCTTTGAGGTTAAGAATATCTTTCTGGGTGCCACGAAAGTCCAAATTAAGTACTTCTCCAGGATGTTTCGCACAGTTCTTGCCGTCACGAGATGACCATCAACCCAATCCTTCGAAGTTATTTATCACATCAAAAATTTTACGTTAAAGCCTCAGAACAATAAGCATAATCCAAAAAGGACTTACAACGATATAGTTAAATAATATAATAGTATACACCGTAAATAACCGTATATTAACTATGCGTAACGTACAAAATAGAGTTATTACTTAATTGTAAGTTACTTAATTCCTTAAAAAATACAGCATGCCTCTTTCCTAAGTGAGAAGGTCAATATTCAAGCACTATTTATTATTGAGAAAATTCCCAGATAGGAATGCAGTGGAAATTAAAAATAGTCAAAGAAAACAATATTTTTAATGCACAATATAAATATTTTTGGAAAAATACAAATATTTGGATCCACTGCAAAACTTTTTTATCAATTTGAGTAAATATAATATAAATAATGAATTTTACCTTTGACTGGATTTCGCACTTTCCTTCATTCTTTAAATTGTCCAATTAAATTTAGTCATTTTTTGATTGGTTGCCATCATTTAAGTATAAATTCATAGTATCTTGCATTTCAGTTATTGCTTTATGTAACCGCTTGGTAAGACTTCTCAATATGTAAAACATATACAATTCCAATTTTCTCGACTCTTGTTTGCAATGAAAATTGTTTGTAAAGCTTTCTTAGGATTTAATTTTTCAACCTCTTACAATCGAATCGTAAGCTTTGATTTGCAAAATTATTTAGACATGTTGAACTTTTCACAGCATACAAAATTAATTATTTGAGTAATGAAACAATACCAGCTGTAATATGTATCTACACTAATATGTTTTGTATAGTTTCTTAAGGATATTTACTCTAAGAAACGACTCTATAGTGCACAATTTTTGAGACATCTTGAAGTTCTAAAATAATGATAAACAACTACACTAGTTCAAAATTTATTAGGCCAAATTCAATTTATACACCAAAACATAAGTTCGAGAGATATTAACGCAGCCATTTTATAGAAATGACAAATTCGTCTGCAATTGGTTTTGAAGATTTCTTTCAGTATCGGTTGTCGAGATATGTGAAGGTGTTTAGTTTAATAGTTACAATTTCTGGCATAATCTTCAATGCGTGTACATATATGACAGCAAGAAATTTCTCCCTGCAAAACTCTTCAATTACTTTGCTTAAGCTTTCTGCTATATGGGATTTCCTTAATGTCGCCTTTAAGGGAATAGTTGTGCAAGGAGGAAGCTATTTGAACTACAATCTCTTTACATTAAGTGATTTTAGCTGCAAGGTAAGCTACTAGCTTATTATTTGTAATTGAAGTGCACTGTTTCTATTCTAAATATGGATAATTTTAACTACTGCCGTCCCCTCTACCTAGATTCAAATAGTATGCATGGGAATGAAGTTAAAGAATGAATCCTATTTTATAAAAAATGATTACACATAGATTCTACTCAATATGGTAATAACATGTAGTTGAAGTTCTTAAAATCCTTCACATGCAAACAAATGTGTACACAGTTGAGTTTGATATATTTTGTTGTATTATCTGCAGAATATTTAGAATTATCAATAACAATAAATATATAATATATTTCTTCGACATGCTTATAGAATAAAATCCAGACATTGCAACAAAACAAATTTTACCACTTTCTTTGCCTTTTTTTAAATATGAAGATATGCTAAGTTAAAATGTAATATAATATTAGATGAAAGAACTTTAGTTTAAATATAATCATCTTTTCAGATTTCAATATCTTTAAGTATTTTACTGATGTAATTAAGGATTATTATTATTATTACTATGATCAGAAATGTATAATGTTATAAAAATTTACCGATAAAAATATACTAATTCATTTAAATCAGACATTTAAAGAACTATGCAACTTTAATTTTCCTAAAACTCTTCTAACAAAGCCTAGGTAATCAAATTGTAAGTAAGCGTTTCAATTTATGCTGTTTACCTTAAAAGAATTAGAAACTACTGTACTAATAATGATTTTAAGTGATACTTTGCTTTTTAGTATTAAATATTATTTGTTTAATTATATCTTAATGTCTTCATTAATAATTTTTGCTTTGTGGATTATTATTTGCTTTTAGTTCATTTACTCTAATTTATCTTTAATACAGAAACAGTTCCGACATAAAGTTGACTGTTGATCTCTTATTCCATTGGAAATTAGCGTTGCAACGAAGTTACATTTTAATAGAAAAAGTAAATTATGTTTACAAATTGATTCATGACGTGCAAAGATTTATTTTTATATGCTTTGAGATCTGAAAAATATTATGCAACGAAGGTAATCAACTCCTAGTAATATATTTATTATATAATTTTGCATCATTGAAGGACAGTTGTTATTTACTATTATTCGCAAAAACAATGCCGAAAATCCCATACCTTGTGTATTGAAATATACAAAAGATGATTTTGTTCTATATATATTTGTGGAATTTTTTTAAATTCTCTTGTCCCTGATGTCAATAAGCTGTGGTATCTGATTCTTAGCAAAGAAAGGACTTTGTTATCTATATAGTTTGGTGAAATTTACTCAGAATATTGCATTTGAAGTATATACCGATTAGTTTTTTTATATATGTTTTTTAAATTTTCATTAACTATTTTTGGATACTTTGTTTGGCTTGGATTTTTAAGGAAAATTTAGACTCTCCTCCTTTCAGAATAACGTTTAGTTACTTTTTTATTAAAGGGTAGTATGTTTTCAATTTCCAATCCAAATATTATTTAGTATGTTTTAGGCTCGAAAATTATTTTATTTGTGCTAAGTGTCACTCTCCAGTTGCAACTGCATGGTGGTTTATGTTTAATATTTCGTTTTGCATTTGTTCTAGTTTCATAATAATAAATAGGTCATTATTAACGAAAATATTTTGGGATTACTGAGAATGCATTCATAAGCATTCATATATATATATAGTTATAATATGTCGCTATGTACATACAAAATGCTCAAAAAGCGTACATAGCGAAATATCAAGGCGTACATAATGACATATCATACAAAATGAGTAAAAATCTGTGGAAAAATTTCTGTATAGCATTGGATGGTTGTGAATCGCTTTATTTATTAAAATTCGAACTGTTTGTGCAATATACTCTAAGTTTGATTGAACGGAGAATGCATATGTAAATCTTATAGTTGACATTTTTCAGAAGGATTTTAACACTAAACATGGTGGAAATAAACTAGTCATAGATAATATTGCTTTTGGGTATTAGTAATTATGTCATTTAGCAGAGGAATGCCTAGATGTATGTAAATCAAAGTTACAGCCGGATCACATTTTGTGACTCGGTTTATCGATGACCCAATGACCCGAACTGCATTTTGAATTTTTTTGAAACCGGTTAGCAATTTTTTTACAATGTGAACTTTAAGCTCATTTTTAGAGCCTGGCCAATTTTTTTAACATATTCATTAGTCGTTATTTTTGTTGAAATTAATTTTAGTCTGTCGAATCGATTATAGATAGTTAAACTTTGATTTTGACCTTTGGTTTGGTGCAAGATTTTGACCTAGATTTGATAAATCCATATGGTCATATGATAAATCCAAATGGTCATATAGAATTATTCATTCTCTACCGGAAGACCCGGTTGGAATTTAACCAATTGCTATTACCATGTGACCCGCTTGACCCAAGTACCGGTTGCAACTTTAATGTATTTCAATTAAATATCCAACTATGCTCTAGGTTATTAGTTTTAAATATAATCTATTCGGTGATGGAAACACAAATATTTTATCGACTGAAAATTCAATAACTATGAGCAGAAATCCCTTGCAGTTTCACTAAAATATTTTTGTATCAATCACAAATATCACTTAGAAAGATGCTTATAAGACTTATTTTGCAAACGTTAAAGGCTGTCATTTAGGGACTAAAGCTCCATGTTTGGAGTATTCAATATGCAGCATCATTTCACATGGTTCTTCTCGCGTTGGACCGCGTAGTTGCAATTGGGTTTCCAATCTGGTACAAGCAGAACAGCAAACCGTCATTAGCACTTAAAATGAGTGTCTGTTTAATAATAATATCATATGGGTTGGCCTCACCAAACATCTTTCTCTTCAAAATATTTAGAGGGTTATGCTTAATGAGATCCCCGAGCGATGTTTTTACCTATTGGTACACTAATGCTTATATTCTTACTTGGTACTGTGTTGTACCATTTACATTGGTGTGTATTTGCAATGCGTATTTCATATACTACTTGCGAAGGCGAAGAAACGATTCAACAGAGAGACGTCTGACTGTAATGTTACTAACAAACAGCATTGTATTCTGTACACTTGCGTTAATAGTTGGTGTCTTAAATTCTATTTTATACAACTATTCACGGACCACTTTGGAAGAAAAAGCTACCCTGATCTTAATCCAAACCCTTTTGTATCTAGCAGCCAATGTTAATTCTTCGCTAAATTTTATATTTTACTTAGTAAGTGGTGATTTATTTCGTAAAACCTTTATTGCAATTTTCATAAAAAAGGAATGATTCTCTTTTACCTATTTTCCTATGATTGTCTACATAATTTATTGAATTTTTTGTTAGTATATGAAAAATGGTGTGGCTATGGATAATCCCTGAACAATTAAGCTATTTATCCAGTTTGACTAGTACAATCAAGTGTTACACATTCATTTGAAGGGATACAAATCTTGTAATCGCAATTTTATTTCATTTAGGTAATGAGTATTTCAAAAACTGTCGTTGTTTTTTATATATTAGCCTTATAATGAGGCTTTAGGATATTTGGGGGAAGTGCAGTATTTAATAAAATAGTGCTGTTGCATCAGATTAGTGAATTATTTTGAAAAAATATTGTATGGTTTACAAAACAAATGATTAAGAAATAGAATCATTGTAAAAAGAAGCTATAATAATTGATTTGTTGTATTCATTAAATAAAGGATTTACTATTTTTCCATTGATTTTATGCGTGTTAAACAGAAACTCATAACAAAGGGTGAATAGGAGTAAGCAGGATAGATTATGCCAGCAATATCCAGGTAGGATAATTTTTTTCAATTAAAAACTAATTCTATTATATTTCTGATAACAGCTAATCAATATATCGTTGCTATATAAAAAGAAAATTATTACATTTTTAGATTTTTTTGCAACAAAAAATTGAATTTCAATTGTATATAAGACCTTGGTCACGTGATAGTTAGTAATTAGAATGAAAAATTAAGATTGAAATTATGTTGTTCTACTTTATATATACATATTTATATGCACCTAAGACTTCAATTGTAAAAATTCGTAAAAATTAGAACCTATACCTGAAACAAGATCATTGAAATTCTGTTAACATGAAATTCCGTGACCATGTAGAACCAATTCGTTTCTTAATTTTTAATGGAATTAATATTTCAACTAAGCCAATGTTTGGTGATAAGATGGTGTACTAACCCGAAAGGAATATACCATTTATCACACCACACGTATTTTTAAAGCAACAGTATGTAGTTCTACAGTTTCTACATACATTATCTATTGTCTCTGCTAAATTCATCATAAAAGAGGATGGCACAGAGTGTGATATTTGCCTTGATTTTTAATAATACATGCAAGAAGAAATAGTTACTGATTTTTGTTTTATATTAATGTTTTGAAGGGGGCACGTGCTTCCTTGCCTCACCGTTGCCTGGTATGGGCTAGTTTTGTACAGTATATGCAGATTCCAATATAGATGTAAAACAGAGCTTTTGATGCTCTGGAAAATTCAATGAAATTGTAAACAACAAAATTCAGTAAGTTATTGAATGTGACACTTTATGTCTACTTGGTATCTATGCAACACAAGCGTGGTAAGCTTCAATTGCCTGTCAAACTCGGCGAATCTAACAAAGGAATTTTGATGGGGATAACAGGAAGGCCCTTGCTAACATAAATAGAAATATGACCATACTTCGCTTAGGGGGGAACCAGGCCTGTAAGCAAGGGGATGCTAAGCATCCCCTGAAATATTTGTTAATTAAAATTAGCATCCCCTAGAACTTTTGCAAAATGAAACAAAATATTGATATAACAATCATAGCAACATGGTCCTGTAAATTTATCTAGTAAACAGTTTTAAATTGTCAAGTTTCATTTAATATTAAAACTTCTATAAGTAGCAAAGACTTCAACTTAAAAACAATTTTAAAATTATATCCGCATGCTAGACTTCTGCACTATGAGAAATAATTATTGGACAGCTATTGTGTGGTGAAGGGGAATTAGAGTTTGCTGTCAAGGATCAAACCAGCATGTTTTAACCATTAGGTGCCCAAGAGTTGCGCAATTTTTAATTTTACACAAAAATGAAACATCAAATTATTAAATTTTTTCGATATTTATGAAATCTATCAATACATTTTAGGGAAACGATTATTTGAGACACTAGATTCAACAGCAAGTAACTTAAAATAATTTATTTCAGAGCTTTTTTTAATAAAATTATCAAGTTATTTGACTGATCCGAATGAAATACGAATTAAATCAAATTTTTTTTGAAATCAGAATTTTGATTGGTTCTTAATTTTTCCATTGTACCAATAATAGCAGCATTCGATTATTAGTTCACAGATTGTTAATATAATATGTAAATATCTACGTGCTATTGTTCAATCTGGGCAATTTAAAATTTTTTGAAAATGACAGTTCAAACTGGATCATTCATGTCACAATAATGTGCAAAATTCAAGGAACTTTATAACAACTGTGCATATAGTCCCACATTTTAGTTCAAAAGTTCATTGAATATTGAGGCACATATTAACCTTAAACAGCGTGGCGTTCGTTTTCAAGAACAAACGGTTTTTCCACATTTCTCCAAGCCTATTAGCAAATTTAAGAAATTTGAGGAATGGGTAGGTCTATTCGAGTACTTTAATGCAATATTGGAAATTTCTATTAAAGCGTATTGCTGAATTTGTTGAAAATATTAACATGTTTTCTTTGAAACTTTGAATTTTTGAAAAACATTTATATTCTTTCCATACCCTGTATTTATAAGATTATGAAGCCATAAAAGCAAAAAAGAATTTTAACTGTTTCTTGATATGTGCAAAGATATTCCAAACCATTGAAGTATCCAGTATGAAAAGTCAGAAGTCGTGCACTTATTTATTTACATTTATAGGATTGTTTAGAAAGTTTATGATTTTCAGTAGTGCTTAGCATTAATTCAAAATCTAGGCTGTTTTTGTTTTTTAAAAAAACATATGCAGTAAAATAGACCATGCACATTTTGTGAGTGTTTGTGCTCTCCTATGCAGGTACACATATTACCAATTATGTTGATATTCTTTTTGAGTTTACTAGTTGTAGAAATTTTTTTACATTCTAAAATTTTCGTATTTTCAACACAGGTGTAAATTGATAGTCAAAGAGTAAGCGCTTTTCAAGTTTTAATTTGGGCTAAGATTTGGGGAGGAGCCAGCCCAGAACAAAGAAATCTACAGAATAGCGCAGAAAAAACAGCAAACAACCAAAACTTTTAATTAATCATATTGCGAAATCAAAATTTTTTTTGATCGGAATCAATGCGATACTTAGCTTAGTATCGCATTGATCGGAATCCATTTGCATTGATTTCTGTTTTCTATTTTGAAAAGCAGTTTGTTTAAATTTAATGAATCCGAAAATACATTTTTCTTTCCGGTATGCTGAAGATTGAATGGAGATATTTATTAGCTGTAAAATGTATTGAACGTTGCATATATGTGTATATATAGGTAATAAAATGCTAACTATTATCACTTGACTTTCGCTGCTTCTAGAGAAATAGGCCACTCATCTATTATTTTTACTTTTATGTACGTTCTTAAATAAAAATTAGCCCATTAACTATCAAAGATTAGTAATAATGTGCTAAAAGCTTTCAAATTATGAGATAAGTCAATTTCTTAAGCGAATCGACCTTGAATGTAATGGCATAGAAATTCATTTTTATAAAACCTAATGAAATTTCTTAAAATATATTTTAATCGTATTATGATGCTAATCTTTCCATATCACATTTTAATTAAATTTAATGGTACCCATAAGCTTGACTTTATATAAATTCCAATTTCTTAAAGTCTTGAATGATAAATTTCCTTGCAGTTAATGAATGATTACAAATGTGTGAGAATCGAAGAGCCATTAATTATAAACTAAGTTATCATTTGGTTTCTGAAGCGCTCTTAAGATCTTAATATAATAAATATGTTAATGTAAGGATATGCCAATGTAATTAAGTGGTCATAAATTTCCACAAAAGTTCATCCACAGTTCGATTTTAATAATAACAATAATAACAATAATAATAATAATAAGAAAGAGGCGGAGACAGTAGATCATCTGACAGCAGGGTGTGAGAAGTTGGCACAGAATGAGTATAAGTTCAGGCATGACAAGGTGGGAAGAATGGTACACTGGAGTTTGAGCAGGCAGCATGGGTTAGAAGCAGGAGACAAGTGGTATGAGCACAAGCCACAGGGCATCATAGAAAATGAGAAAGTTAAGATACTGTGGGATTTCAACATACAGACGAGCAAAGTGATAGAAGCACGGAGGCCAGACATAGTAGTGGTAGACAAAGAACAAAGATTAGGAACAGTGATAGACATAGCAGTACCAAAGCACAGGAATATAGAAAGCAAGGAGAAAGAGAAGATAGACAAGTACAGTGAGTTAGCTGAGGAAATAGAAAGGCTGTGGAAGTTAAAGAAGGTTGAAGTAGTCCCCGTAGTAGTAGTAAATATAACTGTGTAAATAGCAGTAGTCTAGTTGAGTTTAACATACATATCAGACTGATTTTATTAAGTAATGACATCCATCAAAATCCTGGGCCTAAACTATTTGAGGAGGGTGAAATTTTAGAGGTGTTAGCATCGTCTATCAAAAAACTAAAAATAGTATTTTTAAATGCACATGATTTAAGAAATTCGTATGTTAGTTTTCAAAATTTAGGTAACAGGATTGGTGATAACAAAATTTTTTGTATGACCGAGACTTGGTTCAAAGATAATGTTGACCTTAATCTATGGAATCCACACAGAAGTACACTTGATATTTTCAGTAAAACACGAATCCAGGTTGGCGGTGGACTGTTAGTTAGAAATCGTGACTTAGAAATTAACCATGAAAGATTTGAAAGCATGTGGTTGGAGTCGAATTACTGAGAAAAGTTTTTTCTTAATGTCACTTATTCTCCTCATAAGCAGTACCAAAATGACTTCATAGAATTCAAGAAATGCGATTTATTAAATATACCTTCCTTTGATAGATTAATTATTACGGGTGACTTCAACATAAACTTCTATGATACCAAACAATCCTACCTTGTGAAAAATTTCTTGAATGAGTTTGGATTACATAATAGTAATAGCACCACACAACTCGTTGTACCCACACAAGCCGAACTTTGATTGACTACATAATTACTAATACACCAGTTAGATATACGTGTCATTGTTTTACATGCAATTTTAGTGACCACAACTTATTACTTGTTGTTAATAATCAAATGCATGTAAATAGCTGCAAACGAATTGAAATTATTAAATGGTCTTTAAAGTTGTTTAACTCAGAGGAGTTTATTCGCGATTTGTACTCAATCCACTGGAATTTAATTTATCAAATAGCCAATATCGATGATGTTCTCAACACTTATTTGTCAACCATTGAATATATAGTTGATAAACATGCACCATTACGTAATTTCAAGATATTTCCCAAACAATTCAATTCAAATTTTGACTCAAATTTAAAATCTGAAAAGTCCAAACTTCTAGAACTTTTAAACAACTGGAAAAATTCAAATACTTCTAGGGATTACGCCTTGTATAGGGCTAAGAAAAGATCCATTAAGTTACTTGAAAAGACTAATTTTGAAAAAATTGTTGGCTATATTTTGAAAAACTCACTGCAAGTAAAGATCAATGGGATTACTTAAGCACAATTTCAAACAAAACATCCAAGAGGCGACAAAGCATTTCATTTATAAAATCAGGTAATAAAATTGTAAGAGATCAATTGGAAATAGCCAATTGCTTGAACGATTTCTTTATCAACATTGGTAGGTTTAGAGGAAGAGCTACTGATTATTATGATAAAATTAAACCAAAACAGTCAACTTTCAGTTTTCATTTCGTTAGTGAAGAAGAAGTCCTTAAGAATGTTCTAGCAATGAGCAACTTTAAATCGAAGGGTCCATGTAACATACCAAATTTTCTATTAAAGCTGGCATTCACCAACACTATCCAAATTGTAACATACATACTAAATCTCTGCATTCGCCATTCTTATTACCCTAAACTTTTGAAATTTGCAATTGTAACGCCAATTTATAAGAAAAAGGACCCAAGCAATCCCTGCAACTACCGACCTATATTGGTGACCCACATGATGTCAAAAATTTTTGAAACAAGTTTAAACTCGCAACTGCAAACCTATTTCAATGACAACAATTTGATTGTTCCCCATCAATTTGGCTTTAGAAAAAGTAGGTCATCACAGGATGCCTTATTATATGGCATTGAACAATGGCGGGATAGTCTAAATAAGTCTAAGTATGTAGCTGCTGCATTTATTGATCTCTCAAAGGCTTTTGATAGCATGTGCCATGCTATCTTGCTACAAAAACTGGCAAAATATGAAATTTGCCCTGAAGCAATACTTCTAATTGAAAGTTTTTTACGTGACCGACACCAGGCTGTAAAAGTTGGCAATTACCAATTCTGTTACATGAATAGTAAAAGAGGAGTTCCTCATGGATCAATTATCGGTCCACTACTTTTTAATATATACGTAAATGACTTGTCAGACTCTCTTTCACATTGTAACATAATACAATATGCCGATGATACTTGCATCTATTCTAGTTGCCTCAATAAGCTCATGTGCACAAAATTTTTAACTGCTGATCTCATTGAAATGAAAAACTGGTTTGATAGAAACCAACTTCATTTAAATGTCAGCAAATCGCAATTTTTAATGTTGCATACCTCATTAAAAATAGATTATTCGGGCCAGTTTAAGCTCAACATTCATGATCACGAACTTACTAACACCAGAAAAGCCACCTATCTCGGTGTTACCTTCAACGAAAACCTTGATTTTTCAGAATTCTTCAATACTAAAATTAGAAAACTAGCTGTTTTCAATGCAACCTTACCTTTGTTAAGGAACTGTATACCAAAACCTATTTTAATAAATTTTTGTAGAGCCCACCTGTACGGTATTATCAATTATGGCGCCTTTCTAACACTAGGTAAATACTCTATGAAATGGAAGAAAATTGACACAATGTCTAACTGGGCAATTGGAATTATTGCAAATGTTTCAAAGTTCTCACATGTTAGCCACTTTTATAAGCAATTTCGCATCCTA
>CABFPE010000625.1:395419-417837 GCA_900660155.1 Hofstenia miamia | reverse complement strand
CAGTACTCCTCTTTGGGTAACTCATCCTTTCGAAGCGAGGTTAGAAAGTATTGCTGACGATGACCCTTGCAAGGACGAGCTGATTGATCTTCAATGTTCGACAACGCTTCACTCCAAATTTATTTCGTGCAATGGTGACTTTTCCAAGTTTTGGTGTGGATTAATCAACGAGTTTCCTATACTGACTAAGCATGCGTTGGAAGTTATTGTACCTTTTATAACTACTTATCTGTGTGAAGCAGGGTTCTCTTCACTGTTGACTATTAAAACAAAACATCGTAATCGCTTAATTCCCAAAGACGACATGCGAGTGGCTCTTTCAACGACTGCTCCAAGAATCTCAGAAATTGTTAGTGGAAAACAAGCACAAAAGTCTCACTGAATGACTGTTGAAATTGTGTGTCAGTTAGTATTAAAAGAAAATTTTTACATTCTTGTGTATCTTTTGTAAAAAAACAAAAAGATTGCTTTACTTTTCTTGACAAAGGGCCACCAAGAAGATGGGGGTAAATTATACTTTTTTCATTCGGAAAGGGGTAAACGAGACAAAAAAGGTTAAGTACCCCTGAATTAGGGAAGGTGTTATTGATTTGACTTAGAATTGGAATCGAATCGGATCCCTAACAATTTCTAGAAAAACTTCGGTGCTGTTTCGGATATAAAAATGTATATATAGGGGTATTCGGAAAGCTCTGTCAGATTTTTATTTACATAATCATTTTCATCAATACATTAAAGTATGCGCCTCACGATTTTCATATTTGCTAAAAACCTTGGAGAAAATTTTTTATAAAAGTGAAAAAACGGTTTGTACTTTAAAAGGGACTAGAATGTGGCATTGGGTACCCGATTTCAGGTCGGGTTTAGGTATCAAAATTTGATTCATGTTTTGTTAGTATCAATTGACTATAAAATTGCAAAGCAAAGCAGCCATAAACATCTGTTTGTATAAACTTTCAAATGCAATTCTCCTAATATTTCCGTAGATTGCAAAGAAGAAAACAGGGAAAAGGATATGAAGTGCTTTATTCTTTCCAAGCACTGCAAAAAGTGGGGACTATGAATTTTGGTCGAGATGCTTTTCTATCAAAATACATTATATAAATGGTACTGCAAGCCATTTGCAATCCCAATATCAACCTATTCTTCAGAAGGCTCTTGATCGTTAACATCATTAACACTAGGAACCCTAAGCGACTGAATAAATGCAATCAATGTCTTTGGGTTTTTTTTTTACTTTTATTCATTTTTAATAGTCTACTGAAAACAAACACCGGCAACTAAATTGATTGTATTTTAAGTAATTATTTATAGCCTAAACCAGATTCTTCATTTTGTCCACAGGCCCAATCCACTGAAATATTTAGTCACATTCACATGGAAGTGAGACCAGCTTTAATAACATGAAGCTGTCTTTTGGACGTCTTTTGTCAACATTTATAGCCTTCTACAAAACACCGTTATCTATGCACCTAATGAAGACAAAAAATTATTTATTTATAAATATAATATTTTTTACATGATGTTATTCAATTGTCATAATCTTCACAACATGTGATTTTCTTCACCGAACTTTTTAATATTAACACATAAGCACCCTGACTGCCATTTTGCCTTAAATCAGTATCATTATTAAATTTTATAAATTTTTTTCACTCGGATTTCTTCAAAAATTTTTGATGTATACATTGTTTACATTATCTAGACATAAAAACCATAGTCTTGCTAAAAAACTACTTTCCAAGGCTGTATATATATATATATATATATATATATATATGATATTAATCATTATTAACAATATTTAAAATTGAAGAAGGCTTAATTGGTAATTTAAAATATGTGCTACCCCAAGAAATTTTACACATTTTATTATTCATGCTATGGACTCTAATGAATACCCAGTTTGTTCCTTCCAACTTTTCAAAATCATCAATAATTTGTTAAATTTGAGGAAATATTAATATTATTTATTTCACCCCTAGCTTTTATTTCATTCACGTTAAATTGACATAGAAATATTACATCATTGAATATTTCCTCCGCCCAATTAGGAGTGTAACCTTTATCAAAAACATTCATTTTGAGCTTACTAATTCTAACTTTATCGCCTTCATTAAATTTAGCTTTAATTACAAAGGTGAGGGGAACTTTGTCATTATAGAAATTGTTGTAAACTTCATCTTCATTTTTCTTTTTTGATGCTTCAATTGGAGTGATTTTTAGAGCTATGTTTTGTATTATTGTATTCATTTAAAATTTTAGGAAGTATGTCTAAATATTGCGAATAGTTTTGTTTAGAAAATTCCTTCCACATTTTGTTTTTAATTGTTCTATTAAACCTTTCAATAACTGAATTTTTTTTCTGATTTTCTGTTAAGTACATCTTTATTATAAAACTCCTTTCTTTTATCTACTCATAACAATTTTGGACTACTGAGTCCCTTATAGTTAACTCTATTAACCGCAGGTACTTTAGTACCCTTAAGGTTAATTGTCAATGTATCTCTAACAGTAGATTCAATTTTATTTTTAGAGGAATGATCCATCCATATTTTAAAAATTCATCTACAATCACAGCAAAATATTTATAATTATTATTCCATCTTCTGAATTTTTGCATATCAACTAAATCAGCACACCAAATTTCATCTATATAATTTACAATCACACGTCTTCTTCTGAAATATATTTTAATGGGTTTATGAAGTTCATTAGCTAAATCTGAGTTTCATTCTGTTAAACATGGAAGAAGAGCCTTCTCCTTTAAGTTTGAGCTTTCTTTAAGATCACTTTGGAAATACCTTGTTTTCTCCCTAAACTCAACATATGTTTTGCACTTACTAAGAAACAAATGCCTTATGAAATATTTCATTAATTTTTTTAGAGTAAGCATTTCTCAAATTATTCAACATTTCTTTATCACAGTTTCTTTTGGAAACAAGGCCTCCTTTAGCTTTGTTATAACATATTTCATGTTCTCTAGAGACAGCATCAATTTGATTATGTGGTTGTACATTATTTTCCAATAGTTTCTGTAAAGAATAATATGGTCCAGTATATTTATGATTTGGAAGGGTGAACCTTCCTTTTGGTTTTGGAAGGTAGCCAATTGCTTTATCAATATTGAGAGAAAACTCTAACTGTGGTTCAATTTAATTCACACTTCACAAATTTTGTCATTTTACTTCCACAATTGCTACAAATTGATTGCAGCATATTTTTTCCATTTTTTGTTGTAAGTGATGGTCTTGAACTTGGAAAAGAAACTGTTAGTTTCTTTTCTTTAACATAGTAAGTTAAATTTGTTGTCATCTTTATACAATAAGAAGTGAAAATCTTTTTTGTTAAAGGTTAACAGAGAAAGGTTTATGAAGGCTTAGGAACTAAAGCACATTTGCATAGTTAAGCTAAACTGTGTTTAGGGATCCTAAATTATCCATTAAACTCTGTCATGAAATTTATTTCATTCTTACTTAAGTTTGACTTTATCAAACACTGGAAAAAATATTTTATTTTTCCGTATATAAACAAATTCTCAAATTATTACCACAAATTAATTCACGTTAAAGAAGCACCATCCAAAAGCAATATTCTGAATTCTTACCATTTGATTTGTGGCTGGTTTAACAAATTTTTATTAAAACTATATATAGACTCTTAAGCTAAACACAAATATTTCATGTTGATTTTGGATGACCCTAAATTGATTTTTCTTAAAAACAATTGATTGCTTTAAATATACAGATATATTTGTAATTTTTAGGGCCTGCCGTAATTATAATAAAAAATAGCCAATTCATGTTAAAGCTCATTACTTTTTTGTAATACAATAATGAAATTCAAATCCTTTTCACATATGCTTGAGGTTAAAAATAAATTTATAAAAGTGACATCAGGACAGGATGCAAGTTGGAATATTTACTTAATTTTAGAGGAGGCAAGTCTTCTTAAAGAATGCGTTTTAAAGAAATCAATTTTTTTTTCATTTCACAGTCTATATTTGACCAGTTTTCGACCGGTTTTATCTGACCAGTCACGCCAGTTTACACCTATGAGATGATGCATTCATTGATAAAATATGTACCATTTGGATCTAACAGTAAACAAACTTTTTGTATGTCCCTGGCTGCACTTAGCCTTACTTTGGTAACTCAAACTATTTAACATTGTTAATTGTCAGAGAACAGCACAATCAGTTAGAAAACAATGTTATTAAAGAAACAATATCCAGCCAGCTCAATCATAGCTTTGTAGCTTCAAAAAATCTGCTGATTCTACACAATAATGTGCGGCAATTAAGCTAAATACTATAAATTTATGCTAAAAAAGCAAGAATGAATTTCTTTATGAACATCACTTTGGCTGTATAGCTGCAAATATTTTTTAGCAGAGATATAACAAGATGATATCTAAGAATGTATTTGACAGTTTGGTTCTAGAACTTAATTAATCTCTCAATTATTGGTGTGACTTATTATAATACTCAGTTGAAATCATCAAAAAGAAATTCATGTAATATGGAGTCAGATACTGACCAAAATCAAAGAAGAGTTCAATGTGGTGTGACTGATCACCCTTGCATACTATGCAAATTATTCATTTGAAACCTAAGAATCACAAAATAGATGCAATCAAATGTAGTAAGACAAGATTATGTTGGCCTAAAAGTAATAACAATGAAATTCTTGTAGAAAATTGATGCTGTAGATGTTAATGTTTGAAGAATTGTTTTAAATATTTGTATCAATCAAGGTATAGCAAAAGCTTAGTTTCAGTTTTATCTATCTGTAGAGATGTACAACCACTATCTAATTCTAGATTCTAGCTCAAATTACATTAAGGTCAAACATTAGCTGAATATTTTAAGGACAATGTTATTTGAATGCAAATTATGAGGATTGAACTTCTATATAAAGGATCAATTTGAAATCAAGTGCAATCTAGAAGATGATTTACATCCACTAGACTTCAATGCAGTAGATGTGCAGTTAATAGTAAGCATTATTAAAGTCAAACCAGTAGCTAATTAAAAACAACCAGCAAGTGAATAAAATGATAAAACCTGGAGCTAGCACAGTATTAGAAATGTGAAGTAAAGGGAAATTAAAGTATTAAGCACTTACAACTTAAAACTGTACAATCAATACTTAAATTATGACCCAAATGATAAAAATATTTTTCCAAAGAATATCACTAATATTTTGATGAAAACAATTATTGACACAAGTAGAGCATTGGCAATAATGGCAGATACACATTGTGAAAGACTAGGATTCAAATAAGAGGTTCTAAAGGGAGTAAATGAGCATCTCATTAATGTGCCAGGAGATATTGTGACAGTCAAAAGAAGAATGGAAAATGTTGAATTGTGAAAATTAAGGAAGACTGCCACAAAATTTTATAATAGTTGATACTGCTTGCCACAGGCATATTGCATGAAATCAGAATAAGAGTCTATTATTGAATATATCTGAAGCTTCTAATAATGTTAATATGAAAAGAAGAATCTCATCTGGTGATAAAGAATGACAAAAATAAAAGGAAAATGTTGGTGAGCAAATCACTGCAAATAAACTTTGTAGAGTTGCAAAGCCATCAGGAGAAGACATGCTTTGCCATGTAAATTGAAAACCTTGAATCAGAAGACTTCAGATGTATAGCCTGCTGTTGCCACTATCAAAAGACATTTTCTTTAATGATTATATGAGAAATTGGCTAAGATCACTAGAACAGGTGGGTATTGTACCATTATGATGTATATGCACATATAAAAAATTTAATGAAGCTGCATAGACTACTATGCTATACAATACTGAGAGTTAAATATATTCAAGGCATTTATCAGATAACATTCTAGAACAATTCAATGTAATGTTATTAACAGACACTGAATACAGAAGAAACCAGCATTGATGAGTAATCAATGTTCAACTACTGTGTGCTAAGACCTGAAGCCAGATCAAGACCAAGGAGTGGCATCAGTACTGCTGAAATAGCAAATCTTAATTTGATCAAAATCTATCAGAGTAGCTATTATATAAGTGTTGACATTGAATATTATGACATAATATGCTGCTACTTAACACATAGTGGTATTTTATACCTGGAATTACAAACAGACACTTCAAATCAGGAACAGATTGGAAATCATTTAATAATCTATTAGGAATAGATGGAAATAGATGTGTTACAACAAAGACTGCTAGATTCAATATAGAGGATTAATTCAATTTTGTTCAATATGGTGAACTTGATAAAGTGTATCAACATCTTGTGGACAGAATTCTTTTGGCTGAAATAACCAGGAGCATAAGTTTCATACTAGCAGATGGTTTGATATTGAATATTGAGAAAAGTCCTCCTTAGAATGCCCATTCCTATGGAACAACTGGAAGATCACTTCTCAGGGTTATACAACTGAAATGTCACTAACATACACTGAAATAATATAGAACTGTACAGAGTGAAATTGCAATAATGAATTGTTGGAGAAGCTTGAAGAACCACATAGCCATGGGGAAGAACAACCTACTTGGCAAATATGTAAAATTATCTCTGAATTATCTATGTGTAGTTTGGGTCAGGTTGTTTAATTTGTCAAGATCATTGAATGAGAGTGTGATTAAGGTATAGTACAGAAGTGCTGGCTCTCAAGGGGAGTGAAATAATGATAGAGGTATTGTGCTGACATTTGTGCCATTTAAGAGTTTCACAAAACTGATGGTTAATCAGATTTAAAATAGGTAATTGAGTCCCCCCAAAGCAAAATTTGGCTACAAAAGAGAATTATCAATCTCTGTTGCAATCTCACAATTTCAAAAAGTAGTCAAACATCATCTCACAACTCCTCACACCCCATTATCTGTTGTTTTTTGATATGAATAGAACATTATTTGAGAACATTTCCTGCTCAAACTAACAAGATCTCATTGTATTTGTAGATTGATGCTCAGAGTAATCTCTTGTATTTGTGACTGTAACTACATCAAGATCACAGACAGTTTCCCTAATATACAAAACTGACATCTTAATCTGAAGCTAAATATTTTTTCAATTTTCTCAAAATGTGTATGTTGATATCATAAGCATAGCTGTCTATGAGAGAGTTGTTGGGATTTTTTTACTGAGAAATTTATACTAGCATATATTATGCATATTCAACAGAGAATTCACTGATAAATATGTGAAATAGCTCATGAAATATATTTATAAAGCTTCAATTTTACAAATTGTTTTGCACTACCTCATCAAAGCTTATGAAGTACAAATTGGACCTAGTTTAAATATTCTTATATCTATATCTTAACCCTATTATATTATAATGCGCATTATTAGCTTTGGATCTGGGCTGGACTTTGAATTGAAATGTCTACCAATTTACAACTCTGGCTTTAGCCCACCATTTGCTTAGGTCATAGATTTACCTCTAATAGAGGCAAGATAATTTTTTAAAGTACCTCGCCTTAAGGCAGTGGTTCTCAAATTTTTTTTAAGATATGTGAGTAATTAAGTAAAAAATCAAGATTTTTTCAATGATTCCCCTGTGCTTGATGTTGCTCTGCTATTTGCAATTTATTTTGCTTGGCCCCCAGTAAAGTTACATGGACCCCTAGGGTCAATGAGGATCCCAGGTCAGAAACACTGCTTTTAGGCAATGCACAATAGTCTGTCAAGAGAGTTTTTGCTTACACCCAATATTTTTTTCTTAAAATGCGGTTAAAATTTGTTGAATAATTTGTGGCGGGAGAGGGCAATCACTTATTGTCTTAACACATTTCTTTACCCTAAATAGACTGAGGTTTAAAATGTCAATTATGTACTGAGGGATGTACTATTATATTTCAAAACTATTAAATATAAAGGAATGAGCTTTGGCATAGTGAAAGATACACCTTCGAACTACATCCTCACCATTTTTCAAAAAAATATATTAATTGATTTTGATTTTATATGCAAATGAAGTTGGGATCACCAAAATTTTGGAAAAAGGCTGAAAAAGAACCTACATTTGTTTAGCATTAGAAATATAAGGAAGCAGTTTACTAACTCATATTCATTCTAGATATTATCAAAGCTTTACTCAAACAGGAAGCCCAAAAAATACACTCAAGGTCAGGCAGCATTACATAATCATGATATCTATTTTCATAATTTTGAATAAACTGAAATTTCTAAAAAGTCAATGAATAATGTTTATTTATGTTTCAAAAATCAAATACCTAACATAATAATATATATTAACACTAGAATGCCAAAAATCAGCACCCCAGAATGCCCACTAGGGATCATTTTGGCTGCAATAAATATTTTGAATATTCAGTTGTGATTTAGAGCACTTTTTCATACTTTTGATATTTTATCATGTTTAGATATTCATAGTGTACATTATTCAATCAGGACCTATTTGTCTATATTGTCCATATGAGACTGCATACATCTCTAAACATGTAAAAACATACATGGAGCATCATGTTATGATATATCACAACAATATGGATTTCTTTTTTACTTTAATTAAGGTTGTTATTTATAAAACAAATTTATTACAGATGGAAATACGTGACCCTAAACAAATATAGCTAATTCAAATTCAATTCCAAATTTACAACTTTTGTAATATGCTGTGAATGTTTGGAGAGATTGGTGGACTAAGAAAGACAAGAATTGCACTTTGAACAGATCCGGTATTTTTCAAGGGCACGGGATCCACTGCTTTTTAACAGTCTTCACAGACCATATTTGCCTTGTTTCGGCAAAAATAACATTGTTTCCTCTTCACCAAGTGCTGACACATATCATCAGCACCTGTCACTGGGGTTGAGGGCTGAGGAGAGACAAAACCTTTCTGAACTCTTTTTGGACACAACTCTTCCACAAGATTGAAAGAAAATTCTCAATGATTTATGTCGAATCCTGTGATCATTTTGTAGAGGCAACACATTAACTGCCGCAAGATCCATTAAGTTGAAAAATTCTGCAAGTGGCCACTTCCTCGTCCCTGGTTTGGATGAATAATTTTTCGCTATTTGGTCTAAATTATTTACTCCTCCTTTTTTCTACATGTAATCAATGCGCACAAAAGAATGCAAAGAGCTCATCAGGAGAACAATTTTATTTTGTTTCGCTTTGTAGGCTGTGAGTGTGAACACTGAATCAGGTTTGTTCTGGCGAACAGTCCCGACACAACTAATTCAAATATTTTTCAAGTCATTATACAATTGCATGGATATAAAAAATTGTCCATAGTCACATTGTAGCCTTTCCCTTCTAATCCTTGCAACAGTTTTGAGACTACGTGGTGACTAAAACTCATTCCACTAGACCGGGTTTCCTCTTTCCAAAAGTAGGGGAAACAGTTTATCAAGTACTTTGAATCTGCATCAGTGAGGAGCCAAAATTTGATGCCAAATTTATGAGGCTTATTTCACATGAACTATGTAAATCTACAATGTGCTTTTGTGGGAAAAAGCTGTTCATCAATACAGAACACAGGTCTATGAAAGTTTCCAACTCTTCGACTTTTACAGTCCAATTGGACCCTAAGACGTCTGAATGGATATCGTATTAGATTGAATGCTTATTCAAAAAATATATTGCCTTAGTCATTTGCACATCAAAAAAGGTGTATATTTTCGAAGCTTTATATGCGGTCAAAATGACTGCATTGGGCATTCCCAGCCCTCTGATGTGTTGCAAAGAGATGAATGCATTTAAAAGAAATTCAACACCAAGACTCAAAAACACTTGAATACATTAAAAGTCCTTAAATTTTACGATAGGCAGTAAATTGAAAGCACGAGATGATTTTCATTTTGATTTAGCGATCAAAATGACCACTTGGACATTCTAGTGTTAAGTTCATTTTCAAGGTCAAGGTGCAAAAAAATTAAAAGAGAAAATTTCACAGCACACCATCCCCTTACACAGCATCAATGCTACTAGTAATTTCAGTGGCGGCAGCTATGGGTGGGCAAGGTGGACTTATCCACCTTGAAAAATATAATATTAAATCGCAATCAATATTAAACTCTGTCGCAGTTAATAAGTAAACCGGTTTTTTAGGAAAATGAGGTAGTATGATATAAACACGAGTATATTCAAGTTTTGATTTTCATTTTTTTATAATATGCACAAGATCCTAAACTATCTAATTCGAGCCAAAATCATAGTATTTACCCTAATAAAACCCAAATTATTAATATAAAACTTTACTTATTAATTGGAACAGAGTTTAATTTATTACCGCAATTTTGAATTAAATTAACAGAGTATGATATTACAAAAACAATCTAGATACAGATAGCTAGTTTACCTACAATGGAAATAATCTATTAACCAAATAAGAACATATTACAGCAGTAAGTACAATTTGTAGTGCAATTTTTTGACGCTTGGCGTTGAGCTCCAAATTTACAATTTATCCAATCAGAATTGCTTATCAGAAGACGGACCAAATTGTCTTCATCCACCTTTCTCTTAAACCATACGTATGCAATATTGTAAACCAACGGCTAATCAAAAAATAAGCACGTTTGCAAAGGTGGAATAAAATGATATAGTATACACCTTTCGAGCAACAAGCGTTTGGAATTAATGAAATAGTGCTTACTATAGGTGTTGTGAGTCATGAGACAAACTTTATCTCAGGTTAACCATTCTAATGGCACTTCAATCGCCTCATGTATCTCCTCGAAGCTGGCCAATTTTTTAAAATTATGCTATTTTTTGAATTGTACTTACAGACGCTCTAAATATTTCCAAAATCGATAATATATTTTTTTCTAGATTTATCGATGAAAAATCGAGTGATGCAACAATTTTAAAAATCGAATAGAAACTGGCCAAGTTATATGGGCTGCTAAAAATAGCCTACTTTGTAAAAAATTTCCATATCTTAGAGGATTTTTTATATTCAGTCCATTCAATGTTATAGCTACAATTCTAAAGCTTATAACAACTTGCGCCTGTGTTACTCTATCAAACAGTACGTAATATGCTAAGATTCACCCTTTTTACGATTTTGTCAAAATACTGATACATGCCTACTTTTTAAATTTAACCTTTTGCATTTAGTGTGGTCCACCCTGCACATAATGCCCTCCCCGATGAAAGTATGATACTGTTTTCATCACAGACTTTTTAAAGCCCTCGTTTATAAGATAAATTATTTTGTTGCCAAAATATTCTTTCTATGGTGGGCCCAAGGATGACAAACAATTGAAACTGATCGTAGTATTAGGGTAAAATGACAATTGCGCTATATTTTTAGTTTTAAATTTCTGCTAAATATTGTCGGGAAAATTAGTGTAGCAGAAGACCAAATTTGTACCTGTCTGATATTTGTCCATATTTTTCCTCAGTATGGTTTTATTTACCAGTTTTATTTCCTATAAATATAAGGGATTTGTATATTTATATTCTCTTCAGGTTATTCTCAGCAAATTCGCATTGTACTTTATATCTTGACTATATATTTTACTAAAAAGTATGTTTCTAGATTCGTCTACGTAGTTAAAGGGCACCCAGATGTGGTACAGCTTGGCTGGCATGTCGCCTTAACATAGGTTAGGTGTATGGTTACGGAATTTTGTTGTACTGCATTTCATTTGTAAATATAATTAACTTTATTGCTATCACCAATATTGCACAAAATGAGGAACGCACTAAGTGTAGTTTTTTTACTTAGCCTCCTCTATCAGAACTTAGGCAACCAAATTATATACCAACGTTTCAATTTAGACTGTCTACCTTAAAAGAATTAGAAACTATTGTACAAAATTTAGACGTTAGTAAATCTTCAGGTTCTACTTATTTACCGTACTTTATAATTACATTATTATTCATTTTTATTTATAAATTTTAATACAAAAAGCCGCTATTTATTATCAAAAACTTTTAATTGGTTACTAAAAACATTAATTTTTGCACGTAAGTATGATCATGTTAGTGAATAAATACGAACGTATAATATATTATCCCCGCTATATTAAGTATTAATATCGCTGACAATCAATTTCTTTTCTTGATAATTACTTAAAAGTAAATCCTCAATCACATAAGTTTATTTGTAGCAGTATTTCCTATCCTAGTTTTCACCGAGCAGGCTGTAATATTTGGAATGATTTAGAAAATGAGATAATAATAGAAAAAAATTACAAAAAATCTAGAAAATGCAATCGGAGACAAACATGCTAAACACATTTACTGTGGAAATGTAAAGACTTGAAAAGTACATATTGTCAAATTTCGCCTTGAAAAATCTCATTCATTCCGGATGAGACATAGCTCAAAGATTCTCAGAGAGGACTGAAATTTCAATTCACCATTCGACAGTGCATCAGTCACTGGCTAGATCTGATGTAAAAAAGGAAATGCCTAAATTGTAGCAAATATCACATTATTGAACTAGGAAAATGCAGTTTTCAGGACGTTTTTCTTCCAAAATAGTGTATTTTTTAGCTGCGCCGAAACAAAGTCAAGACATAATGATTAGTTAGTAGGAAAGACCTATTTTGACTTTTGCAAAATTCTTTTTAAAAGATATTATTGGCCTCGAAGGTACGACTAAAAGTAGAAAATATTGCGAAATTGTTCCATGTGAAAATGCTTTATATTATACCCCAACGGCTGGATTTTGGAGCAAGATGGTGCTACCCTTCACACCTCCCGTAAAACAAAAAATATCATGTCTGAAAACATTCAAATTTTGCAGTGGCCACCAAATTCTAAAGATATCAATCTTGTGGAAAACGAGGGCACTACATTCTGAAGAAGTTAGTAGATAAATATCCACCTACGAAGGCAACACTGGTCGATAATTCAAGAATCGCAACATGAAAATTCGTCGGTCATACGTAGATTTTATCAGTTCCATAAAATATTATATTAAATTAGCTTAATCGCAATATATATGAAGCTTACTGCATGGAGGAATGAACAGATCTGATTACATTACATTTTCATGCATTAATGTTCCCATCATGCTTTTGAGGAATAATTTATTGGGGTACTTAAATTTTAAGTTTCTTTTTACTTTTCCCAACTAAGTAGAGTTATACTTCTAATCTCTGTATACTTAAAGATATTGCATTGCAATATTTTTAATTTATATCAATTTTTAGGTCTGTACATCATAATACCGCTTGTGTGTTCATTATAGTTTGGTAAAATCAATTTCATATATTTATAACTAAGTTAGAATACACAGTGTTACAAACTTACTACTATTATATCTAAAAGGATATCTTAAATGGGAAGGAGTGATCTTTTTTTAAATTTAATGTTTTCCTGTAGCTTAAGTTTAGGGCTAGCATTTTCTAAACTTATAGAGAGGTTTAAGCTTGCATTCTTTTCAATTTCTAACTGCCTTTATCTTGTTGTTTCAATAAGAGTCACATTAAGCTCTTCAGGCACGTTCATTTGTTTATATTAGTTAAATTAGACTTATCTGAAGATGTTGAAAGTTGCTATCTTGTTCAATTTTCTAAACAAATACAAACACATTTTCTTGTTATCTCAATTTCATTAATAAATTATCTGTGTAGAGGTAATTGTCCGACAATAGTAATCAGGTTGTCGTGTAATGATGTAAATGATAACTAAACTTGATCAAAATTGAGATGTCCACGTCATCCGCAATTCCTCGATATGCTCTTGGTTAGAGGCATGGCCTAAATACGACCTAGATATGGGTTAGTGAGCAAATGTATATTACGTCTTCTAATAATAGTAACTTTTTTAAGCTGTCTTTCTTACCGTTTTATGTTTGCTAAGCGAACTAGGACTTGATGTAATTATAATTTCATGGCAGTCAACACAGCTAAAACTTTAAAGAACTTTAAAAATCTTATCTAATCTTTAAAGAATCTTATAAGATGAATTCAAGTAGTAACTGCTTTGATGCAAGAAATTGGAAGAACTTTAAAGTATAAAGATGTTCATTAAAGTAATGAGCATGAAATTTAAAGAACCATATTAAGACTTATATATTTTTATAAGCAAACTTCAAGTTATTTAATGTACTTTACATAAAAATAGAAACACATAAAGGCTAGGACCGCAATCTTACCATATATAGATAGATTATACCGATGGCGCATGTATATTTATTTGGGATCCCCTTAAACAAACTGCTTTAAACAAATTAAGTTGTGAGATGCCGAATGTTAAGAAGTGGCTTAACACCAACCAGTTAAACCTTAAAATTAACAAAATAAGATTATTCTGCTGAAAATAATAGTTCTTCAAAGTTAGTCCATAGTATTAACATTTATGGAAGGAAAATAGAGGAATCAACTACAGTAAAAAAAACTTGGGTGTAAATATGTAAATAGTTCGCTGAATTTCAAGAACTTTCTTGAAACAAAAATTAGAAATTTAGCTATTTTTAACTCCAAACTAAAAATGGTAAACAAACTGTATTCCAAAAAATGGTCTTATACATTCTTTAAACCAAATATGCATGAAATTCTAAGTTATATTTCAATTCTTTGTGCTGGTGAGCATAAAATAGTTGGGAATCGCCTTAACAATATAATTAACTGTACTATTAACATAATTGGTGATATTCCCAGGTATTCTCATGTTACTCCTTACTATTTAAATTACAAAATTTTGCTACCATTTAGCTATGTAAAATATCTGGCTTCGCTATATATTTTAGAAATTTTGCTTCAAAAAAAGTTAATTTTTCCAAAAGAATGTGTGCATCAGATCTTGAGTTAATACTAGACGCAAATGTTTTTAAAAACCCAACAAATTAGGTCTAAAAGTTAATTTCCGCGTTTGTTACGCTTTTCAAACTGCATGAAACAAGACAAACCAAAATATAACTATTATTCATAGTAATTTCCTTCATTAGTAACATTTTGCCAAAGTTCGGGCAATTTATGAATTCCATCATAATAAAAATTTTCTGGTTTTGCTGCCATCCATTCATCGAGCCATTTTGCGAAGACTTGGGGATCTCGAAAGCGCTGTTCCACTAGACCATGAGCCATTGATCGGAAAAGGTGGTAATCCGATGGGGAGATGTCCGGTGAGTATGGTGGGTGTGGTAAAAATTCCCATTTGAACTCATTCAGTGTGTCTTTTACCTGTTTTGCGACATGCGGCCTTGCGTTATCATGAAGCAGTATGAGTCGATCCGCAGATTGCGGTCTCTTTACTGGAATTTCACGGCGTAACTGCGCTAATGGATGTTGATAGCGATCTGCAGTGACTGTTTCATCAGGTTGAAGAAGCCCATAGTACAGTATGCCACGTTGATCCCACCATATGCACAGTAAGACCTTCTTCTCGTGGATGTTTGGATTTGCGGTCAAAGTTGCTGGTTCACCAGGACTTATCCAGGATTTTCTTCGCTTTGGATTGTCATAGTACACCCATTTTTATCACCAGTTATGATGCGGTGCAAAAACGACTTTCTATGGAATCTGCCTAGCAAGATTTTTGAAGTTGTTTTTTTCTGCTCTGCTCTTTGTTGCATTCTTACAGTGCATGAGCCACCCATACTCCTTCCTTCTGAATCTTCCCCCTTCCTTTCAATAGAAGAGAAACAGTATTTTGCGTAACGCAAAGAGATGTCGCTAGTTACTCCTGTGTTTGAACTGAATCTTCATCCAATAAAGCTTGAAGTTGTTCGTCTTCAAATTTTTTTGACTGCACTGCCCAATGTTGATCTTTGACGTCAAAATCGCCCGATTTGAACGGCTGAAACTATTCTTGGCAGGTTCTTATGGATGGAGCATAAACTTGGGAAAGCATTTGGTGTGCGTCAGTGTCTTTCCTTTTGAGATGGAAAAGGAAAAGAAGAGCTTCCCGCAAATGAAGTTTTTCCGGTACGAAAGTTGAGATCTTCTAACTCAAAAATAACAAATGTTATAACGTTATATAGGGAAAGTTATATATTAATAGATTGCTGATAATACAGAGAACACTATAACATAAAATATTAAAAATAATTTTATTTTGCCGAAATAGAACAACAACAAAAAACGCGGGAATTAACTTTTAGACCTAATATTAAGAATAGCTACAGAAAGTCCACGTTTTTTAATGTAGCTGCCAATTAATTTAATAATCGTCCGATTCACATTAGATCCTAGATAATGCAAGTAAAATGCCGTATAAATTTTATTCTTAAAGCAAAGAGTACTTCTAAGCAGGAGTACTCAAGTAATAAAAGTTCCTTAGCTGTTAATAAATTTGCTTGAAATTGAAATTGTCCTTGAAATTGTGTACAAAAAAACTTGATTATGATTGTAGTTTATAAATGATTAATAAGCATTCTCTTTGTGTGCGAGGCCGCACACCTTCTAACCAGCATTTTTATGATTTTACAGCGTTTTTTCCTATCGCTTATTTGGGAACTGAGTAAATTTAATACCGCATCAAACTGATTTTACACCATTTTTATAAATAGTAATTTGTGATTATATAAATACTCAATCGAATTGAGTTGCCATTTTAATAACGCATTGTTTTCAGTACATTCTAATATAACCTGTGTCTAAATTACAATTTTGGTAAAATTAAAGCATTTCGATTGTTTTGATCCATAATCTATAAATTGGTTTAATTTGCTAGTTTACATCTAATATCTTGCTTAGCAATCATATCACTGATAAATTAAAATGTTCTACCCTAGTAAATACGTTTGGAAAATTTGGCAAATATTTGCCAAATATTTGGATAAAATGCATAATTTTTGTAAATGGAAATATTCCAAGTATTTGGCAAATATTTGCCAAATAATTGCCAAATTTACCAAATAAGTACAATTTGTACATTCATTAATTTACAGCTTATTTGAATAAATAAACGTGTGCGTAATATATAATAAACTATTTCAAACATTTTTGAAACCAACATAACGAAAATTTCAACTTTTCATTGACTACTATTATAAACAATTTAAATATTTATATATCTAAGAATAATGTATGCAACATTTAAATGCGCAATTAGTGCTAGTTATTGACTAGTGTTATCATCTGTTCTTTTACTTTTTTTATGTTAATACCAGAATTAATTTTTAAATCTACAATACTTATAGATGTTTAAATTATAATTCATAATTGCCATAATTTTGAGCGAATTGTTATAAAATATTAACAAGCTTATTTGGTACAAAATCAATGTTCCCTAGTCGTGAATTATTAAGTTGACTGACATGCCAATGCATAAATGCAAGTGGTTGGCAGTTGATTGGTGTACTTTAGACCATGACTTGTTAGCGTTGGGTTGCTACATCTCTGTATACACTTAAAAGTTTACTTTGTAGGCAGTTTAATCAACTGCTGTTATAAATAACCAACTGATGAAATTTTAATGCTTATGAATAAATGTATGAGTGTAATTGTTTAATATATTTAATGTACTCTAAAAAATTCACTTAGCCCAAAATTTGGAAAGTTTACCAAATATTTTGCAAATTCTTGGAAAGTTTGCAAATTATTTGGAAAATTTGCCAAATATTTGGAAAGTTTGCATAAAATTTGCCAAATATTTGGAATCGATTTGCAAATCCTTTCCAAATATTTGGCAATTTTTTGCCAAATTTATTTACTATGGTAGTTACTTCAATCGTCAGTGTCGCAAAAGGCTAGGTATTGCGACATCCACACTTCAATAGACGTTAAAAGAGCAAGGTGTGCGTTCATATTAACGCACACTACGAAATTATGCGTAATCGTTGAAATTGCATCCTACATTTGTCGCCGAACGTTATTGATTGGTTCACGAACTGGAAATAAACATGGACTCCTAAATGTAAATATTATTTAGGCGTCCATGAAATAGATCATTTCGAGGCGTGCGCTAATGATCACCGCACCTCGAATGAGAATCAAACGTCTCACTACTCTTAAGGTGTGTTCCCACTATCGACTTTTATCAGCAGATTTTAATCGAAAATGCAATTATTTTCGTTCACATTGGCGATTTTTTATCATCCGATTTTTTATCAGAAAAAGCGGAGTTGGAAGAGCGTTCAAACTATCGATTTTTTATCAGCTGATAAATTATCAGATGACAGTAATCTGGCTGTTTTGCCAAAAAATCGGATGGAGCGTTCAGACTATCGACTTTTATCAGCCGATAAAAAAGCAGATAGAGCGTTCACACTATCGACTTTTATCACCGATTTCTTGACAGATGATAAAAGTCGATAGTGGGAACACACCTTTAGTTAATTCCCGCCAAGCAAACATCAATAAAAATAGAGAAACGTTTTCAAGTTCTACATGTACATAAATTGGCTGCCTGTAGTGTTAAGTTAAAACAAATGTTGGGAGTGGCCTTTATTCTAATTAATTTTATTAGACTATTTTGGTCCTGAAGCAGTTATTAACCATGTGCACAACACGCAGCCTTGGTTGAACGTGTTTATGAGCCTGCAAAGGGGCTCATCAATGCTAGGCAAAAGCTGTGAAATATGAGCATTAGCTTACTAATTTTTACGGTCAAAAAGAAACAGTTTCTTAGTACGCCTTAATAATGACTGCATACGGTACGGTTAGGTGGGTCACAGAAATGGAAACGGATACGGATCAGATCTTCATTTTGAGAAACTTCGGATCCAAAAATTTTTAAAACATGTATTTGTACATTTTATAAATTACGCAAATTTTTACATTTAATCCTAATTTAATAATCTCAACCTAAGTGAAATTTTGTAATTGCATTTCATTGTTCATACAACTGGTTCCGTGTTATTCTTTCCAACAACATATAAAAGTGGTGACCAATACTTCAAATCTGAAAATGCCATCACGTAATTTTAAAATAGTAAAGCAACCAAAAACACTTCTTTGTACAAACTTGCAAATGGAAGAGCATAATTCTGAAAAGGATTCTCTCTAATATGTATGTCAAAGTGCACAGAACACAGAGAAGCAAGTGGACGAAGGCCTTAGTTTTTGCAAACCCTGCAAAATGTAAAAATACTAATATAATTTGGGATGCTCTTCAATCAAAAAATCTCATTTAAATATGCGCTCTAAGTAACTTGCAATGCCAAGATCAACTTAGTACTCAGAAGGTTTGTCATTATTATAGTCATTAATACAAAAATGTTTATGGAACCATATTGTCGGCATAATAGGGTGTGAATATATTTTATGTTGGTACAATATAATTCAAAATTTTTTATCCAATTTCAGTAAAATTTAAAATTAATATTTAAATCTCAAATTTTGTTTGAAAAATTAATTTTTCTATCGTGGATTTTAATGCACTCTACAACATTTTTTTTAATTTCTTGCAATATAAATTTTGGGGTTGTTCTTTAATTTGTCATTATTTGTGCTATTCTTGTTTTCATCGCCTTAGCTGCAATTTTGAAGTAAATTTATCTTGTCTGAAACAACTTCAATTCATAGTGACAATGCAAAGTGATTATTTTGGAATTTGGACATAAAAAATAATAAGGTAGGTAATACTATAAGAAACTCAACTATTTAAACTCTATAAATATATTATGATTATAGTTGATGACAATTTTAGGAACTAGATTACTACAAATCTTACAAATAACTTGATTTGCATGCACTATTTTGTAAGTATATGTCCATTTCTTTTATCAAAAGATAGTGTTGAACCACTTAAAATTTTCTATTCGCAAATATTTTTTAAGTTTATGTTTGTTTATTGTTAGAATACGTATTTAAATTCGGATCCGTTTCGTGTTGAAAATTAAAATGTTTCTAAAAGTTCGGATCCGGATCTTGAAGTTTCGGATCCGGATCGGATCATAAACTGTTGGCTCCGATTCCATTTCTGGTGGGTCATCTATTTCTGCTTTCATTCCAAATATAGAAGTTCGAAAATAATAGCAAATGAGTCTTGGTTGAAATTTAAAAGTTGGTCTGCTCACGTACTGGTCCTGTCTGATATTTTAATATTTCGTGATGTTATTAAATAAACTAAGGTATCCATTTCAAAAATCTTACTTGATATCTAATTTTAAGAAATATTCATTTGAATCATATTTTACGTTAATGTAGAGTATTTAAAAAATTTGGCATTTAATCAGGTAATGGATGGCTTCAAGTTTAAGCTATTACTGCACTGATCTCCATTGTAAATTTTGAAACTTTCAGTTCAGTATTGACTTATTTTTATTTAATACAATGACGAAACCAAACCACTAGCAACTCTGCACCTCACACTAGACAAAGTGGCCCACGCTCAGCCACTGTTAATAGATCGACTAAATGTATGGTTATGTAAGCGCCATTACTTAATGAGGATGAAATTGAAATCTTCCGAATGTTTTTTACCGCATGTAGGGTCATTTTCATAAAAACAGGGGCAACAACTGCTAGCTTAAATCAGTCAGAAAGACTGTTATTCGAGAACTTGCAAGTACTTTTAGTAATGAGCATGAAATTTTTTCAAAGGCCACTTGAAATGAAATTCATAATTCTTTCATCATATCATAGATTTGAACAGTGAAAGCTATTAGTTTCTAAGATTAGCAAATATCTCGTTCAAATGATTAGAAATATCAAGTTTACAATTATATTTAAACCTTTGTGCATACTAAGTCTTTTCGATTTACTTAATTATATTTAGCAATATTAGTAACTCTCCTTTGATTTGTGATTTGAAGAAATTCATTTTAGTATAATTTTTAAATTTATCACTGTTTTTTCTGTTTCTAGCGCTTCTCATGAGATTAAAATATGTGTCTTCAAAAGCTCTGATAAAGAAAACAGAGAAATCTTACTAAGTTATTGGGCATATTGATTTTTTGGAAGGTAGACTAGCATTACATAAATGAAAAATTTTACAAAGTGCGTATAATTTTTGCGATTGTAAATAAATAACTATTGTGTCTTAAATGGATAATTCTTTAACAAAAGTATGAAAATTATTAAGGAATAACATGGTACAATGCAGCAAACACAATAAAATCCCCAATATTCAGTTAAAATGCCACCAAGTAACAATAACCCTATGAATCTACCAGCTCCAAACGTTATCATTGAAACAGTAGAGGATTTTAAGAGAACAAATTCATTGTAAGTCTCCCCATATAGTTGGAGAAAAAGTTGCTTAAGAACTAATATGGTTGTTGCAGGACCTATGCCCCGAATGGATCCTTGAATCATGTAACCAATTTGAAATACAATTAAGTTTGAAAATGAGGCATCTCTTAGTAAAACCATTAAGGCAGACGATATTACGCATAAAAAAATATTAAAAACAAACAATTGGTTTGAAAACTTTGCCCAACATATGGGAATTGTTATTATTGCCGCAAATATAATTGTAACGGACGACATGGAAATATACAAGGCCATTTTTGTCAAAGTAAGTCTAAAATGCTTTTCAAAGTAGAACGTTATAGTGGCATCACAAAATCCTGTAAAACAACAGGCTAAAATCTCTGAAATGATTATTAAGACAATAGTGCCATTCTTTAGAAATCCGTATGGATTCTTTGGAGTTATACTTTCATTACACTTATCGTTTGTATTTTGTATATTGGGGAAAATTATCCAAAGAATTGCAGAGCAGACGCATTTAAGCACCCCGTAAAAGCTAATTGTTGCAATATATCCAAAATATATGTACATGTAAGTTCCCATTGATGACCCAATTGATAATCCAAAGTACCAAGCAAACATTGACGCTGGAATGAGAAAATTTACATAGTTTGGTTTAATAATAGAGAGAGCACACACTCCATAGGACCAGTAGAAAATTGAACCAATGCCGTAAACTAAATAGCTGACTGTTGATACTGCTTCGAAAAGATATATATTGGTAAACAAATCCGCAAAGGCGAAGGAAATCATGGATCCACCTGCTAAGATTCCACCAAATGAGCAACGATTTCTTGGATAAGATGGTCGCAGGAAAAAACAGATCACTATTTTTATAAATTGAAAAATAGATATGCAGCCACCAATAAAAGTCTGCTCGGCACCATGTTGTTCTCTTGCATGCACTGTAAATAATGCAATAACAACCGCAGCTGAAATGCCTTCTATTAAATAAATCATCATTATGAGGCTCAAGGAAATATATTCACGAGCTGCGGTTAGCATTTTCTGAGTTGCCGCTAATGAAATGCTAAATACAGTAAATCAACATGTGCAAACAACAAAAGAAAAATGTGTTTGCCAATTCAGCGAGGCTAAATGCACTTTGAATTGATATAAAATGGGTGTATTGCTAATTGCATTTGACGACTATTGAAAAGCGTGAGCGGCTACCTCTATTTGAGAAGCATTAACTAAAACTGCAGAGCGGAATGCATTTGTTAATTCAATGTAGCCGGTTGGTCAACTCAAAACAATCGAACACATTGTGGCTAATTCCACACTAACGACCACATGTCTTACAAGATGGTTGGCTTGTATATATACAAGACTGTACATATATTATATATATATATATATATA
>CABFPE010000625.1:360390-392407 GCA_900660155.1 Hofstenia miamia | reverse complement strand
TATATATATATATATATATATATATATATATCATAAACTACTTTATAACACCAGGACGCAGAACTGCTAAAACAGTTGAAAAATGCGAGGGCCACATTGTAATATGCAATTTCCGGTAGTAATACACTCCCGGTGTTCTAGGTATTAAGAGAAACATCCTAGAATAGAGTTATATTTCGTTCGACCGTATTAAAATATACTTATGGCGCACAAAACCAAAATTTGGAACAATATAGTGCAAACTGGTCCTGGGTGAAACTACCTTGTACCTACTGTAGTACCGTCAATAACTTTGTTCTAACCCAGTTCCCAAACTTAGAAAATATAATGATAATAAGCAGCTCTGCTGATCAAATATATTTTAAACACAACAACCACATCAACATACAAACTATTTACAAAAATTTAAAGAAATATAAAAAATGGGATAAACTATTTTGAGAAACTAATTTCGCATTTTAGCTATTGTAGTAGTAGCTTTTGATGACATTTTATCGTTTGCAAATGTAATGTGACCGTTCAAAAACAGTTGGCAAGTCGAGCAAGACAATGGGGAACAATAACTTCATATGCAAAGTCGAAAAATCCGTTTTCATAGATATAATTAAATATGGTCATCAATTGCTNTTGTGAAGAGCTTTTTTGCAATTTTCTGTTTGCAAAAATTATAAGATATATGTGCAGAATGAAATTTCAAAATAATTTATTCACGATTATTCGTGGACCTTGAAATCAATGTTTACATGAGTACTTAAAATTGGGCAAAACATATTTTAATTATTGGAAAAAAATAATGTTTTAAAATGGCAATTTCTTTGGAAATTGAAAATTAAATCTAAATTGGGCATTTTTGTGTGCTTGTTGTTATTGGTTATAATAAAAATTTCATTGTACTTTCCATTGTCAATCTAAATTCAATATAAAAGTTTGCTTTTACAACATGTCAGACATTGCTCTAATCCTTAAATCATATTTTTGCCACCAGTGGCCCACCAATTAGCCACTGGTGCACGGGTGGCCNGTGGAATATGGACGTTAGTTTACTAATGCTTATGGCCAACAAGAAACATAGTTTCTTAGTCAGCCTTAATAATGCATATGGTTAGGTGAGACATGTAGTTATCATAATAAGGTCATGTGTAGATATAAGATTATATTTCATTTGAAAGTTTGGTAGTATTAACTAGTGTTCCTATTACTATCATAAAGTGTTAAGAAATCGATTAATGACGACTTGTTATTTAGCTTGTTTAAAAATATATTAAAAATTTTTCTTGATTCTTTTAAAGTTTGAATAAAGAGTAATGGGTCTGCCCCATCCCATATACTTTACGGGCCACTTTTGCGCAATCCTAGCAATGTGCCTGTTCTGGTCCTGGGTGAAACTACCTTGTACCTACTGTAGTACCGTCAATAACTTTGTTCTAACCCAGTTCCCAAACTTAGAAAATATAATGATAATAAGCAGCTCTGCTGATCAAATATATTTTAAACACAACAACCACATCAACATACAAACTATTTACAAAAATTTAAAGAAATATAAAAAATGGGATAAACTATTTTGAGAAACTAATTTCGCATTTTAGCTATTGTAGTAGTAGCTTTTGATGACATTTTATCGTTTGCAAATGTAATGTGACCGTTCAAAAACAGTTGGCAAGTCGAGCAAGACAATGGGGAACAATCACTTCATATGCAAAGTCGAAAAATCCGTTTTCATAGATATAATTAAATATGGTCATCAATTGCTTAGGACACTCAGTTCGATGCTTTTAAAATAAACTATAGCAGCAGTGAAAAAAGAGAGCTATTTGGAAAAGAAAGACCACCTTGAGATAACTCTGCAGTAAAATGCTTCCTTCGTAAAATAATCTTCGATAACAAGCAAATTTTCTCATTTGGTAATGTAACTGCAAATATAAAACAATGACGATTTCTCATTGTTGCTATTATTCAAATTAACCGAAAAAAGCTTGTCTATATCTTCTCCCAAGTTTTCGTCAGTAGTGGGTTGGTGGTGCAGCAGTTAGAGACAGTAGTTTCGAAATTATATTCAAAAACACCAAGTTTGTTCATGACTTTCAATTGAGTAAGACTTATCGAAGATAGAACTTGCTCAACTCCAATATAATAGTTACTACCAGATTGTTGTCATATGTAACCAAACTTGCTTTCGATACATTTTGAAAAAGACTAGGCAAAACATAATGAAACCCATGACGTTATAAATAAATAATTAACTCTGTCAAACCATGAACGGTTTGCCAAAGAGGATGAGACGTGTCCAAACTTAAACATTTCCATCTGCTGGTATTCAAAAAATTAATTCTGGAGTAGTTGGAAGAAGTAAAAGGTTTCCGGAGGTCATCTTTCAAATGAAAGCCTGCTTTATAATGTTTAACGTTTCATATCCTCCACTACTTGCCAACAATGTTGATAAAATCAGCAGTATTGTCGTAACTGGAATGTTTCATTGCTGCAATCATACTCTCCAAAAACGGAATTTGAGCCAGGCTCACTTTTTGTTTTTCGAAATTATTCGGATAAACAGCTTGATATGTTAGCTTTGTTTTCTTTACAACATTAGTAGATTTTTCTCTATACAATGCAACAATATCATTCCATGATCCACAGAGAAAACTATCACTATCTGGATCTTTCACTTCTAGTTTCGTTCTTAAAATAAATAGATTTCAAATGCATTTAAGAATATGAACAGTGTCGTAAAGTAGAAATATTGGCAGGTTTGGATCAGGATTATTAACACACCACTCAGGAAAATTCTGTCTAAAATAGTTATGTATACGAGTATAAAAGCCCTGATTATAATATGATGACCATCACAGACAATAGCAAATACTTCATCAGAATATTCATGAATATCCCTAATCAGTGATGTAATGTGATCATATTGCAATGATGATGAGTTGCTAAAAACAGGAATTAATCGCAATATTCTAGACACTGACCCAAGAATAGAATGAAGCATAAAAGCCAGAATTGTTCTCGCCACTATTTCTGAATTGTCCACAGCTTTTCCTATATGTACACTACGAAATCGTAAACTAGGTTTAACATAAATTTTGTCTACATTTAAGACAACCATCCACTCAAGGCTACTAAGTTCAACAAAAACAGATTAATAACTAAGCGAGCCTCTTCTTGGCTTTCAATGTTAACAGTATGGGATAGCTTATTTTTCATTGCATCAGGATGAAGAACATAAATAATTTTCTGAATTTCATTATAGCTACTGCGGCCATGAAGGAACAATCTTATAGCAGTTTTTAATGTTAATGAGTGTAGAATGCTGGATTTGTGGTAGAAGCACATGGGACACTCAGCAAGCATTCTATCTTTAGAAATATTAAACAACCAATGAAACTACTAGTTATTATGTACTTCTATCTTTTGAGAAAAACAAGAGCATGTTCATTCCATAGGTTAACAGGTTCAGAGAACAAGGTAATTCCAATGTTCTTCTTACAGAATCATGAACTCTGGCTGAAGTGATGAACCATTTCCAACAACTAATTCTCAGCTCATTTTAGACTAGAGAAAATACAACAATTATAGCTACATGTAAACCGCACTTCCTAACTGTACTCATCTTTATACCTAATACCTACTATCACTCAGACTAAGGAGCTTAACCATCTGACCATTTAAAGCCTCAGGTTATCTTACCTTGCGCCCAAAGTGATACCCTAAGTGTTGATCATACTGATCAATAACATAATAAAAATAAATAAAATAAAATATAAGAAAGGGGCAATTTGGAAAAAATCTATTATCCAAAAAATGCTAAAATAATAAGTTAATCATATATACAGTTGGAAAAATCTATAATAGCAAAAGTAAGAGCAACTATAAGCTAGGGTAGCAAAACTTAAATTAACAGAATTCACACTTTCTGCTTATTTACAAATATTAGCAAACAATTAACTCACTTATTATCAGATGATGAGTAATAGCAGAACAAATAACAAATGATACTGCGATGTCTGATTTTTAAAATACGCAAACAAAATGGATTCTTCGTACGAGTGACCAATCAAAATACAAAGGGATATTAAATCATTAATTGTACAATGACTATCATCAAATATTATTAAATTGACATAAATTGTCATTTTACAAAAATGATGCAAATATACTACATGAGCTATATTGATGATGGCGCGGCTCAAGAATTAAACACAATTTCAGCTGCTCAACAAGAAACTCAAAGTTTTAAGCAATTTCATCTGTGCCATATTTCTGATGAATCTTTCAAATATTTAATAGCTTCTTTAACAACATTACAAAATGAAGGTTGGTAAGTTTTCAAATAGTTAGTAACAGCATCAAACTGAGACCATGAAGTAAGATGATATTGTTTGCCTAAATAGTTTTCTTGGACATATTCTGATGCCTCAAGAATATGTTTCAATGGAAAAATCTTCGTTTATAATAATCAAATAAAGTAATGTTGGTTGTTCACAATTTAAGCTTATAGAAGAGAGTGTAATTTTCATAGGTTCCTCCATTAAGAACAAACCAAATTCACTTGAACGATTTCAAACTTCAGTGAAAAATGTCTCAAAGTTTATCAACAAATCTTTTTGCTGAAAAACGGAAAATTTATCAAACGATATACGAGAAGAAGATAAATCACCACGATTATCAACTTTGCGATCAATAGAAACGTTTTGCGAAGCAACTGCTCGGTAAATTGTCAAATATAGACGGCAGATCAACAAGTAATGCGTGTTCTTTCTTTTGATAAGTTGAATAATGCAAAGGCCAATGTGTTCACACACGCCCATCCATTTTGTAACAACTGATTGGGCGTTGGGAAATGCGTTTAGCCATTTCTGTTTTTGTCATTATCTTGAGGAAATCGAAATATTTTTATAGGTATCTGCATCTTTATAATTTGAACAGCAATCGTAAACAGAACACTTTCTTCCCATAGTATTAAAAATGTAATGTAATAAAATGCATTAGCTGCATGTTAATTGGTTAATGATTATAAAATGCAATACTCCATAGCTAGTACTCGTCCAATTTTCTGTGCGAAAGGAATTAAAGAATATGGCCCTCGCATTTTTATTACTATACGCTTCATCTGCGTCCTGTTATAATTAAGTAGTCTATGATATATATTNTCTACTTATAGAGAATTTTTTTGGCAAAGCACTAAAATTATACATATATATATATATATATATATATATATATATATGTATAATTTTAGTGCTTTGCCAAAAAAATTCTCTATAAGTAGAAGCTTTGGATGGATATATACATAATAATTCAGTTTCTTTTAATGACTTATTACTTATAACAAATTATGATGTTTCTTCTATTAAAAATTTCACTTGCTCATAAAGAAGATTCTTTTATGTATTTTTCATTTCATTAGGCGGGGCACCTGCATGCCTAACCCTCCCTCTTGTCCACGGCCCTGGTTCTGCGAATTCATTTTTGAAATTGTTTGTTCTTAAACTTTAATATCTTTGAGACTCACGTTCTCATTCTTACTTAAAAGAAATGTAAATTAAATTTGCATAATTACATTAGGTATTTAATGACATTCATATGATTTAATGAAGTAATTGTTTTAGTATTTGCTTGGAAGTTATTTCATAATTTTTCAATGGTGAAATAGGTTTTTTCTTAATATATATAATATATTATTATTACTATTATAATTATTATTATTTTTATTATTTGAATATCAATCAAAAAATATGCGGTAAATAAATTTACAATAAACTTCAATAAATATAAACCGATTTTATTGCAAAGTCACTTAGAGTAAATTTAAAGTTATCATACTTTGTTGTCGGTTTAATAATTTTCCTGTTGTTGTGCATCAGCAAATACACCCAATGTACATTTATTGTAAGATTAAAAGGTTGCATTCTGCATCCATTAGACCTATATTTAAGGGGATTAGCAAAATCCATTATAAAATGTTTGTGGCCTTGTCAAGCAGAGATAATACAAAATAGAATCAACTATTATTTGTAGTAAGCCATTTGAAATTTATTGCATTTTCTAAATGACAATGGTATGTATTTTTAAAATACCAAGGCGATCTATAATATTATAGATTACCCTGTCAAATATATACAAAAAAAATACCAGTAAAATTTAGAGATGACGTCTTTTACATAATTTAGAATTTATTATAAATCTAAGAACAAAACGCTTAGATAAATGAGAACTAAAAGGTTAAACACCAGTCGATTTGGGAATGCTCTTTTATACGATTCTGCCTTATCTTAGGTGGATAATAGACAGATTTTTTTGTCCTTGCACGTCGGCTGTTCGGCTTCAGGGTTTCTACAGGGCTTTGGAAACATAATACTTTAAATAGTCTAAAATTTTATGAAAGGCTCATTACAGTTCTGAATTTTTTGATAAAAAACAACTCGAACTATTGATAAAATTAAGATAATTCCCTTTAACCAGTTGTTACCCCTTGATTGAAATGCCTAATTCATGAATTTAAGTTATTAGATATAAATTTCTCCATAGTCAAATCTTGGTTCATCAACGATACATAGTTCGAACAATTGGAAATTAGCTCATTAGAAAATATTTCCTTTATTGTATGAAAAAACCGTAGTTTATGCTTTTTGAAAACACTTATTGCGCTTATTTTACTCTACATATTTTTCAAGTATATTATTGTTAAGCAAAATTACATTTTTAAGACAACCATTTTTAAAAATTTGTCTTAGCAAAGATATAATAACTACTTTTTCCATTGTAAGCAATAGCAACCACGTTTCATGAAATGAGATTTCTTGCACAAATTTGTTTTTAGTTTAGAATCTGGCACAAAAGTTGTGTTTATAGCATTATGCAAAATGTGCACGTATGATATGTGTATTGAGAAGGCCAAAACAAAAAATATATATTTGTATGTAATTACTTTATAAAATTCTGTAGCAGTAGTCATGAAGCAATTCCAATTCAAAAAAGTTAAAAATTTATTCATACTAAAAAGTTTTAATCAAACCTGCAGCTTCAGGTTGTTCTGTTCATCATTCATCTCTATATGTAAGCTCTCTTTCAGAAAAAAAACTGAATGCTAGTTACCTCCTTCAAATATGATATAATGCAATACTTTCGTTCGATGTGATAATTACAAAAGTCTTGTGCAAAAGTTGTATCATTTATCATTGAAATTTTTGGAAAAATTTTCAGGTTTCTTTGGTCTTTTTTACTTTTGAAAAATAGTTTACAATTTCAGTTGGCTATAATAAGAATAATTGAAGCATCCAATTTATTGCAGGCATTCACATGTGGAATTCCAGCACGTTATTGCTGTGAAATTTCATTTGTTAATTACTAACATAATAATTTGGAATTTCTTATGAAAAGTACAATAATTACAATGACAATTTCAATTAGTTTTAAAATATACTAAAAGGACTGCATGGTTTTAAAATAACAGATAAATACTTGATAATATTACATGCAAAAACTTAGCTTTGATTCCATTGTGTTGGTCTTAATGTGCTTGAATACAGGGAGTTACAGTGTGTGCAAATATAGCATTGTTCTAAAATATCTGCGTGAATTCATGTCGATCAGTGTTTTCAACGAGGCTCCACATGCACCCTAAGGGTCCATTCAACTTTATTGAGAGTCCGCTAACAAAAAATAGCCAATAGCGGAACAACATCAACCAAGGGATCTCATTGAATAAACTTTCATTTTTTACTTAATTACTAATTTATCTTAAAAACGTATATATTATTTTGTTTAGAAGAAACACATGATAGGCGGCCCTATCCAATTCAAGGTGATCCAAATATGTGACTTTGCAATCCAATTATAAAAGAACATGTATTACTTATCTGACATTTCTGGTACAGAAGCAATAAGAACACACATATCAAAGGATGTTATTAAATGGGAAAATGTCAGACATTAGTTGCACTGGCAGGTCATCTTTATCCAATACTGTGGATATACCGCTAGAAATACGGAATTTTGCGAAAGGGTAATTGACAGTTCAAACATGCGTGACATTTGTTATGTAAACAGGATATTGTGAAAAACACATAACAGAAGCATTCACTGATTGGAGTTAAAAGTTAACATATTTCTGAAATACAGGCATTTTGTAGATTACTCTACCTATGAGAGGTATTTGGGTGGGAGGAAAATGGTAGTTGCAGAATCGTGAATTGAGGAATTTGAATCTGAAATGTTCAAGTGAATTATATCTCATAATAAATAATGGCATAAAATTCTTTCTTGTAGTAGCCGTGAAAACTGAGTCTTGCTATAACAGCATGCCGTATCTTGGAAGCTAAGGAATTCTTGATAGTGGAACTTTATAAGCCTTTTCGTGAATATGTTGTGAATTGTGTATAAACTTTGCGAGACTCTACAAAAAATTGAAATATTTTCATGAATCAAAATAACAGCTACAGCTCCTTCCCCGATTTTTCTTTACTATAAAAGAATCATATTATTTGGACCTGTGAGAGGTTCACCAAGAAGTCTTCTAAGAAGCAATGAAAAAAGTCAACTTTATATATCATATTTTTGTAAAGCAACAAGATCATCTTTGCATTATACAAAGCTAAACCAGCCAAGAAGTAGTTATGTTAATCATGCACAAATACCATTCTCCTAGCCATGGCCCTGAGTTCAACACATTTCTTCTCAATTCATCAGATTACTTCTCTCAGGATACACTAAACATAATGCAGGACCAATGCTGGAAGAATCGCAAATAGAAAATAAACTAAAAAAATGCAGCAATAACTATAAATTTGTTTATCTGAATGCTAGAAGTTTCAATTCAAACACAAATAATTTTCTTAAATTAATAAATATGATAAGTCAAATCGCAATATTCTTAATTGCTGAAATTTATCTACAGCATGACACTTATCCTAAATTGTTTAATCCTGGCCGCCATTATTTCGAAACTTTCATAAAAACCAATTAAGTAGAATTGGCGGATTTATGACATTAGCTCCAAAATGTTTAAAACCACTCTGTAATTTGGAATTAAACCAAAATGTATTTGAAACACTCTGGATAGACTATCGAAAATTGAAGACAAATGCATCCCCGAAATTAATGACCGCTATTATTCTATAAATATATTTGGTGACTCTAACAAATTATTTCAATAATTATGAGAAAATGTCGATAATAGAATTTTGTACCACATACGATTTTCGTTGTGTAGATACTGATTGCCCCTCATGGAATAACTCAATCGACTACTTCATAACAAATTCAAACTTATGTTTCAAATCCATAATCTTCGCCGAATCATTCAGTAAAGGGATTTCAACTGACATTAACGAATTAAGAATTTATGTAGCCAAAGTATGATTGCAACAACAAAAATACTAGAACACCTAATTACAACATTTTGTACAATGTGTGTTCGAGTATGCAGCGTTCGCAAAAAAATATTTCTTAGTTCGAATTAGCTAGATTTTTTGGTCGTTCTCTTATCTATGGCCCATTAACTATAAGCCGAAAAACAGGATAAATTGACCGTCNTATATATATATATATGTATTTCATCTCCAGCTAAATGTATTTTAAAATTCTCATCATGACCGCATTTCTAAACATAAATCTTTGACATTTTTTAGGGTAGTGTCTCTTTAATTTAAATGTATTTAAGTTCGAGTGAATACTGCGGAAGCAATGGCCAAAAATAGGTTTTTGGGGAAAAGTGCGAATCCCGCTAAATGCCTTAAAAATTTCGGACCGTTTTCCGCCAAATGTAAGGTTTTTGCATTTTCCATAGCAAAAAGCGGGAAATATATATATATATATATATATATATATATATATATATTTATTTATTTATTTATTTATAATTAGTGACATATGTAAGACAATCATAAATATCCATTTTAATTTGAAGTACTGTAAAATTAATTCAGATCAATAAATCATCATATGATGCTATGCTAAATACATAGAAATTCTGCATTCCACAGCAAATTTTAACATACTCCTAAACAATCCCTAAGCTCAACATTTGCTTTATAGCGGTATTTTGCGAAAGTGAAATTTTGGTTTTTATGCTTAACCAAAACTGGTGTTTTTATACAAATATCATATTTATTGTTAAAAATTGAATTAACTAATAAAATTTATTGCGACATTATAGACAATTATTAATCCTTTTAAGTCTTCCCAAATGATTATAATTGATAGATTATGTTAAAACAAATTTCAATCAGAAATTTATCTCCCCTTTTTGTGTCATATATGAATAGACATATATAAATATATTTTTGAATAGAACTCTCGTATTTTATTGTTGAAAGCAGTGAACGCTTGCGTTGCTTTTAATTATTCAGAATTTGAAAAGTCAATTATTGACATTAAGAAATGAATCGCAATCGAACACTTAAGTTGCATCTCAAGTATTCATCTAAAAGTGCTTTCATTTCAAAGTGATACGCATACAAGGTCTTAAATAGAGACTTAATGTATTATATGAATCACACTTGATTTGAATGTCAAAAGAAGAATCTAAGAACTTTACATTTATAGAGAAACCCTATTAAAAAAGTTTATATGTATGAACTTAGTTGAAGCAAATAACAAGGAAGTAGAATATATGATATGACATTGATGATGATTTAGTGTTTTGAGGCTGGAACTGGCCGCTAAATGTTATTTCTAGCTACTGCCCTAAAATTAAGAGCTGCAGCCGGCCACAAGTATTGAAGCCGTTTCTAGCAGTAAAAATTTTCTTTATTGTATATAATATTCTTCTTAGTACACATTTAGCCGCGACTTACCGCCGACCTATAAAGAGCAGTCGAAACCCAGCATGAGTGCGAGAATAAAAATAAAGGCCATTGATTCAATTATTGACGATGAATGGCATATGAAGAGTTTGTGGTGATTTAGCTTTTTAAGTGAGCTATCGCATTTAAATTCACGATTTTATGCCCTGCCTGTGATTGAAATATACTAATAATGCAGGTCTTACCATTAATTTCACAAACCATAATTTTAGAAGTTCATTTTTCTATTTGTTGTTTCAAACTTATTTAAGTTAAAAAGTCGTACAGAACACTACTTTTCCCCACATCCTAGATCACCAATTCCATTACTAACATTTTCGAGAAAATTCAATTCTAAATTACTAGATCCAATAGATTCAGTATTCTCCAAAGACTACAAAGTATTAGGGGATGTGAACAACACAATCAGGTATTTTTTTGATGCGACTGTCAATCACAATACTTTATCAAGAGTACAAAAGTCACATGCAAATGTTTGTCTGAAAACCTTGACTATGTGGTAATCGGAAATTGGTGTTCAATTGGTAAATATTACTTCTGAACCAATCCTGATATCTCAAGAATGTTTTCAGCCTGAACATGATGTCCTCTCTTTAAATTTTGTCTGACAATTCATGTTCAAGTTGTAATGGATATTCTAGTGTAAAGGAGCTTGTATATTTGACTATGTTCAATTCTAGTTAATGTTGAAATTGATGACACTTTCCATCTCCATGTTATAGAAGGACTCATCTATGTGCTGAAGGGAATGCATGCCATTAAAAAAGGAGTTAGATCATCTGTGAGAAAAAATCCAGTATAAAAATTGATATTAAATTGCATTTGAAACTGAAAATCAAAGTCGAAATTTTTTCAATTACAGTACATATGAAATATTAGATACAATGAAAATAGCAGGTAAGAATTCTAAACATATTGGAAATTGCTTTTAATGAGCTGCAATTATCATTCTGGTATTTGTTTGACAAAAATTACATTATTTATTCATACGTATAATAAAGATAATGCTCTACGAAATGTTTTTTTAAATAATATGATAGAAAGGGATTTTTTCTTGTTGTCAGTAAGACATTTAGTAGGGCACACCTTTTTCGAAAATATATATTCTTACAGATAAATATTATTTAAAGAAATCTAATAAAATTCAATAAATTTGATTAAATAGTAATGTGTGAGAAATTCACAAGGCAGGAGAATTTAAAAATTATCTAAAAACTATTTTTATTTGAAAATAATGCAATGACAATCGAGGGCGTATGCAATATTTTCTGACGGGGGATATCTCAGTCATGATGAAGTAAGTAACAAAAGCAGAGCGAAGCCCCGCCAGCATTTTTAAAAATATTGAATAAATAGACCTAATAATGCAATTCAAGACGTTACTATTTAACTTTTTAAAATATTTTGCTAACAATTTTTCAATTTTGCCAATCAAAATCGATTTTGAAATCCTGATGGGGGACGGGACATTCCACCAGGTCCCCCCTGCGTACGCCACTGAATGATAATAATTTTGTGAATAATTTTAACTTACGGAATACATACGTAGATTTAACGAAATTAAATTACAGTTAACGCTTTGTAAGGTTACTGTTTACGAGTATTGTGCACCAGCATAATATATATTTACAATATTGTTTTACTTGAAAATTAACTAGGTGAAAAAATTATGATGGACGATTTTAACTAGAAATCCTAAGTATCTACAAATGGAAACTATAATTTAAATGTACTTGCTGATAAGATTTTCAATAATAGCCAAAGTTAAATTTACTTGAGCACGTTTAATCTTTGCGAATGATAAAAAAAGATTCTTTTTAAGTTTAATCAGCTCTGCATTGTTGGCTAATGCAATACATCTAACATCTTAATTCTGCCTTCTACAAAGAGCGTTATGAAAACTCTCTCTCAGTTTGTGTTGATGCAAGTTGTGTTAATTGAACATAGAAGAACTGATTGCGACTAGAGATAACCCCAGGTGATAATTAGTTGTAGCAATACTTATATTACTAGATTTGTGTCTTTCGAAAAAAAACTTGAAAATGGTTAATAACTCTTCTTCATATAAACAAAATTTCATTTAAAGTAGCAAACTAAAAAAACAATTTCTTTGATAAGTTATAATATCCGCGTGATATTGCTCATTTCAATGTGGTAAACCTTATCAGTGGCGGATACAGAATTATTTTTTAAGAGAGGGTCCAATGCAAGTGCATAACTCGGTACTACATCTGGTTAAAAGTATTGAATTCTTAAATAATAAAATTCAAAACTAAGCATGAACTTCACCATCATTTATTGACTCCAAAAAATGTAAATATAGAATTTGTGCAACTTCTCAAGACCAAAAATTTTTTATAAATTTTCATTATTTCATTGTTTTTATCCCAAAGTAGTAATATTGATAGTGGCCAATAGTGTGAAATTGTGTGAAATTGTATCAAATTTTTCGACAAAACAGAATTATTTTTAGAAAAAACTGTATTTTGTGTAATATTTTTCACAAAATATGCACTAAATTGAATGAATTATGTATTTCAAATTATAGGGTTTCATTGTGCATTACAAATGAGAAACTTTTAGTGCATTTTTAATGATATAGATTAATATTATGATTGTGTGCCTACTCGTCAAATTTTGTTGAATATTTAATTAAAATTCAAGAAAATCAAATATCCCAAAATGCAATAATCTTGCAAGAATCAATAAAGTTTGCAAATAACGAAGCTTTGAAAAGTCACAGAAGTGTTTTTTGTAATTTTGAAAAGGTGCATGTTGGTGCTATATTATTGAATTTGAATACAAAAATTTGATGCACCCTATTGGGTACAAAAGGATTCTGTTTGTAATTTTTTGCACAACTTTAACGAACTATTCTAATTGTAGAGGGGGACTCGAGCCCTCTCGCCACCCCTCTGTATCCGCCCCTTAACCTTGTTAAAAATGATGACGTTGAGCTTTTTCTTCGGAATCAAAGAAGTCTCCAATGTTTTAGTTGCATGGTAGGGAGTGTTAAAACATTTACACAAAAAGAAGTTAAACCGACCTGTAAAACAATTGTTGAATAGAAAAATACAGCAATTACAGTTGAGAGGAGCATATCTGCTGGAAAGCAAGAATTGAAAAGCAGTACAAATGAAGAAAACTGTCTTCAAATATAAGTAGTGTTTCACGGAAAAAAGGGACATTGAATCATTTTGCTACATTTAGCTAATGCGCTTTTTCTAAATTCAAATGTAATCCCCCTTGAGAAGTCTAAAATCATTGGGAATGTACCAGAAGATCCTGTTTAGACTAGATCTACTATTCTACGTCAATGAATGAAACTTGTCGCATAATGAATAGGAAAGCTTCGAGATAATCGTGCTCTAACGATTTTCTGTGATTAGAAACTCATGCCAGGAGTTCTGAAGCTTTAAAATTGTTTCTGTGACAGTCTTATTGAGAATTTATTTCGTATGTTATGTATTGACCCGCCGAATTAAGATATGCTAAATATTTACTAATAACTCGCAAATTTGAGAAATAATTTCTTAAATATTTAAATACAAAAAGCGGCAAAATATGTACTGTACCTTCTGGTGATTAAGCCGATTTTCTCGACCCAAAATATTGCCTACAATTTTGGGGGTTAGCTTATTGGCAGGGTGCATCCTCAATCATATTTTCCGAGTCATTACAGGTCGGTAATTACTGCACAGGTATATACTGGTACATGCTTAGTAACTTACGATAGTAGAACACTTTATTTATGAACAATTTAAAATCCAAGAAATGTAGCCTCCTCTTCCTCTGCGTCATCTCTGAATAGCATGTCCCAGTCTTCTGACAAGATATGGTCATTGTATGGATCCTCTTTGTCATCGAGCTTATATCTGGCAAGTTCTGAACCACACTCAAAATGTCGAAGGGCAGGTCCTCCTCCCATACCATGTCGTCTTCAGTATCTTTCAGAGCATTCGATATGCAGTACTTCTTGAAGGAGCAGACGATCGTCTCTTCTGTGATGGCATCCCATGCTTTTAGAAACCATTCGCATCCAGTAGGCAAGTGAGCGGCTTTCATATTCCCAGCAGCAGTAAATAACTGTTGGCCCGACATCCTCCACTCGTTCCAGCATTTTATGAAGATTATCCTTGAACAGCTTGTTCAAGGATGCCTCTAAGGGCTGTATCACTGACGTTGGACCTCCCAGCATCACTGCGATCTTGGTGTTAATTTTTCGGATGGCTTTCTTGACTTCGTCGACTGTATAGAACTTGAACATGTCCCATACAAGAAGACACTGTCTTCAGGAGTCCACCAGGGCGTCTTGACCAAGCATTTTTTGTCTATTTCAGGCAATCTTCATCGTCCATCCATCCTTTCTGTTGAACATGCACAATGATTTCAGGGGGAAATTTCTCTTTCTTCAAGAAAGTGTTATATTTAAAATGACCATCAGCAGCAGTTTTTTTCCATCAGCGAAGGCAAGCCAAGACGACTGCAAATCTCTGTTTCTTGTTACTGGTAGTCTTTACCCAGATGGTCTTCACCCCTTTCTTATTAACTGTCCTGTTGCCAAGCATGTTGAAATACACGGGGTCTCATCCATGTTCCCGATTATCTACAGCAGGTATTGATGTATTTCTTGATCTCTAATGATGAAGCTGGCAGTTTTTGTGAAATTTTTGTCTCTTGCCTCAGTACCAGATCAGCAAATTTCATAAAGTGGCTACACCAACTGTGTGTTGCACTGAAGTCCTTCACATCATTCTTGTTCATTTCAGCCCATTTCAGCACTTGAAGTCAAATTATGGGCTATGTGATGATCAAGCTATTCTGACTGTTGCTCTGACACCCATGCAGGAATATTTTTTTTCAAGGACTGGCCATTTTAGTGAATTTTTTGGTTGCAGCAGGTTGATTTTAGCATCTCTTAAATAATGGCTTGTTTCTTTTTCCAGTCTCAAACTTGCTTTTCATCCACCTGATAAAATCTAGCAGTGTTCATGTTGTTCATATTTGTTGCTAATTCAACCAATTTGAGCTTACAGGCAGCATTGAAGCGCATTCTCTTATTGACTAGATGTGTAGACATTTTTGCTGTTGAAGTATCGTGTTTGCTGAATTAACTAAGGAATTATTCAGGCGTGGATTAGTGATTTGTGTCTTATTGTCTTGGACACACACATATGTAATCATTAATTAGGCAAGGCTATCGAATGAAATAATTATAATTCACTCACACAACTTGCACTTGCTAATTATACCATAATCAAAGGTTCCATGATCAAATCAACTGAACAGAACTTATTTTATAGAAACCATTAAATTTTTATTAACATATTATGATACAACATTGAGACACCATGTGTAAAACTGTAAATATTATAAGACATCATTTCATTATACAGTTTTAATTTTAAGCTACACTGGTAATCCAACACCATGTCCCAGTATAACTTCCATGTTTGATCATTTTCCTGAAATTACACTTGAAAAAAATCATCATCATGATTTCAAATTTTGGGGTCATCTTAATCAGCAGCACGAGCAAAAATTCTTGTTTTTTGGATCAGAGATCACCCTTTGCTTATTTGGAGAGTAGGTCTAATTGCCGGGAGGTATGGTATGTACATCCAAAAATATTCATTTACGTAAAAGTTTTGTCTCTATTCATAACTGACGAGTCCATATTCCAGCTGCATAGAAACAACATTTCTCATTGGTCTATGACAGGCAAGACACCTTTCAAGCCATCTCCAAAATTTTCCCAAAAATGCATGGTTGGAGTGCTTTGAGCTATAAAGATTTGTGGAAGGGAATGCTATAGACAGCTAAAAGAATACTGACATTTTAGGAGAATTCATCCCTTTTACAGGCCAGTGTCATTGGATTGGATGGACTCTTTCAGTAAGATAGGGTGACCCCCCTACTTTCATACTTCAAGACATGCCCAAAATTTCTTCAAAGAAAAAATATGCAAATTTGCAGTGGTCTGCCAACTCACTGGACCCTTCACCTATAGCAAATGCTTGGGGATCATGAAGAACGATCTGGAAAAGAAAAAATCAAACAAATATGGAAAAATTGAGGCCATATTTACTGGAGTCGAAGGAAAAAATTACCCCAAGAATGCAAAAGAATTTAATGGACTTAAAAAAGGACAAATTTTTTAAATATGTTTCTAATAGTGATTCTTGACATAGTGCATTGCCATTCTGTTGATTATTTCATTGTCATTTTGTACATGCTTGATGATTTGGCTGAAGATGATGTTATTTTTCTTGACTTTGATCTCTTCTTTTATCATTATTGCTAATAGTGGTAGTATTCGTTTTCCGCATTTGTAAACGTTAATGTCTGTTAGATTTTCATATTGCATTGCAGGTATGAAGTTAAATTTTTCTTTTTGCTATCCTCTTTTCTTATTTTTCTCTGGTACTGGCGTAACAACGTCCATAAGTCAGTGTTGTTGTGCAGTTTACCTTTTCTGTGTTGAATTGTAAAATTGAGGTCATTGAGGTATTCTATCCAGTGTGCTATGATTGATGATCTGTCGCCTGCATACTTTTTAGCCAGCAGGACTGCTGTTGTCAGTGCATAACTGGAATGCTTCTTCTCCAATTAGAAAGTGGTGGAAATTTTTGCAATTCAATGAGTGCAAGCATGCCTAGATTTGTTGCTCTGTAGTGTTCCTCTGCTGGTTTTAATTTTCATGAGAACCATTGTATTGGTACTTCTATGTTTTGTATTTGACTTGGAAATGCGCCTATTGCGATGTTACCAACATTGCAATCAAATATGAATTTACAGTGCAGTGCTGGTGAATTTAGTAAGGCGATTTTCTTCGTGTCTTTTTTCAATTGATTGAGTTCTTCCTGTTCATTCCAGGTCCAAATACATTCTCTGTTTTTCTTTAGTAAATTAGACATGTTCACTATTTTAGCAGCTAAGTTTGGCAGGAAGATCTGGTAGTATTTGATGAAGCCTAGTGTGGTATAACTGCATCAATTATCTATTTTCATTTTGACATTAATGTGTAGAATCACTGGGTTGAATCTAGAGAGAACTTTGATAGAGGACTTAGTGTCAAAGCATAAGGTCGCTGAGGTGAACATATACTAGAGCAACAGTGATTCTAGTAAACAAGAGAACATGATTAATCTATTTCTCTATTTACAGATGCTTAGGTGTCTTATATACAATGCATATTTACAATGTGTACAAACATGAAAACAACTAGTCACTAGTCAACACAAAAAGCACATGAACTGGCTGATGAATAACAACTACTGACTGATGTTACATGCCACCCCAGGTCAGACTCCGCGATTTTTCATTGTGTACCCAATTGATGAGGATCTGGCCCAAATGTATCAATTCGACCACTCTTCATTTAAACATGCAACACTAGGAGTAGTCATGGCTAACTCACTTCAGTTGGGGTCATATTATGACGAGCCATCAGATCGAACCTTCAAAACCAGGCCCATGTTCTGCATGATGCATCCCATACACCAATTGTAGCTGGCAATGACTTAGAACAACAAATAACAAAATGAAAAATCATCTTTTGGCACTGCAGCATTGATTTTCCTTCTAGACGAATTTGACAGTGGATCACAAGGAAATTCTTCATGACTTGACACCCATTCAGCATCACGTCAGGGTCACCATGTAGAATCACTGGGTCGAATCTAGAGAGAACTACTGAGTTATGTTACAAATGAATTTAGTTCTTTTGCAAACTGTGCAATTTTAGCTTAATTATTTCTGTTAAATTATTACACAGTATTTTTGTTAGCTTAAAAGGTTATTGTACAGAACCTGTTTTATTTATTCATGTCAGGAACAGTGTACTATTGTTTGATTCCTTCACCAGTTTCATTTGTATAAATATGTGCGATTTATTCATTGTTGGATCACATTATTCTCAGTAAAGTCATTTTACTTATTTTGTTTTGACTGTTACTTTTTATAAAATGTGTTTCTAATTTTTCAACTGTGTTGTTAAAGATGCTGGTTAATGGCCATCCCCTAACTAGATTAGGTATATGGATAGAGCACTTGCACTGCTATTCCTCCATAATGAAATTTATTATTAATGCTTTCATCTAAATTGCATGAGATGAAAAATGCACTGGGCTTAGGTTATTTTACTTAGCACTTAGGTTCACCATTTGCCCCTGAGTTAGGGCTTCTTGTCTCTTAATATAATTAGGGCTATAGTCTTATATGACTCTTCTAAAAGGTTATCTGTATCAGGTCAGCCAAGTGTGAACACTTTTCCCTAACACAATCTTCTGCTTACTTTAACTTTAATTAGGATATGGTATATAATATATTATGTGACTCCTATTGGTAGGGATGCTTTGTATTGTTGAAGGATTTTGTGACGTATTGCTGAAAGGTTGCAGGTGCATTGTCCAACCCAAACAACCTATAGAGCCATCCATAAAGGCCATAAGGTGTTATGAAGGCCATTTTTTTGATATCTATCAATTTCCACTGAAAGGGCTCTATACTTCAATTGTCCATAAAAGGAGAATTCACAATATAGCCTTTTGTTGCCATGGAAATTGAGATGTTTTGGATTTCTTGGATTATATATATTTATATATATATTCAGCAAGTTTGCATAATTGCAAAAAAATATATAAAATATTCAAGTTTTTATATAATTTAGAAAGCTCGGCGGCGGGTAAACAAATCAATGTTTGTTGGAAGGTTGATAGTCAAGATGTAATTTACAGCAATACAAGCACGATTGAAAAATGAGTGAAGGGCGCGATGTTTCTTGGGACGATGAATGGAGAAAGTGACAACATCATCAGAGCGAGTGGAGAAGGAATTAGAGAACTTAATGAAATCAAAAGTATCAAGTTCCAATTTGCGAGTGAGCAAGCGATTAGACAGGGGAACATCACAGGCATGGGAGTAGAGTGACAGCGGGAGAGTGGAGAATTAGAGAAGAGCGTCTTTGTATGGCAAGGGAGAGATCCATTTGAAAGCATGCTTCTGGAAACGTTTCATAAAGTGGAACAAGGAACAAGAAGGCCACCAACAAGGAGAAGTGCAGGGAATCGCGCGAGGAATAGATTTGAACAAAGCCGTGGAATTAAAGGGAACATTGCGGAAGAAGACAAAGATTGAGGAATTAGCTTAGCGGAAGCGCCAATTGTGAAGAGCGGAATGATAAACAGTGTGCTTACCAGTATTTCATACCTTCTTCCTCATATATCCGTAACTGCTATGCTTATTAGGTCATTACTTGCGCATGGTGTATTACGTTTAGAACTGAAACAATTTTCTGCAGCTTGTGGATTGATCATTCAAAGTAACCGTCTTTTGGCGGAGTAAATCAAGTAAAATTTACAATGCCATAAAGAACTCTAAAGTTTCCCAGAAGGTGACATGAAGAAAATAAGTTGAACTATGAAAAAGTTTTTAAATTTATTATATTAATTACAACTTTCGCATAGTCCGATTCCCCCAAAACCGATTCGATCCAGTTTACCCTATGTTATGCATAAAAACAAAAGATAATGAAGTGGTATAAAGCAGTGGTGTAGTAGAAGGGAGCTGAGCGACATTGTTAAAATTTATTTGGGTACCATCAGCCCCTTTCATGTAAGGAAATTCAATTTACTAAATTCATTAAATTTACAATAAGTTTTCTTATTTTAGGGTACGCTTATATCCAATATTGTCACCCAAAGAGGTCAACATGCAATCAGATTGGAGACAAGGATTTTCAACTTTCCCTAACCTTAAAGAGACTGGTGTAGATTTAAAATGAAAAATAGTTTGTTGACATTTTAAAACAATTGCTCCAAATTTATTGGGGAAATCGTAAATCGTGAAATATGGACACATTTATTAGCAAGCATGGTCATAAAAAGATGAAATATTTTTCTAAATTTTCTTTGTGAAAAATTTTAAATTCTTGCAATTTTTAATGTGCACATTTGAGAAAATCTAAAGCAAATGCGAGCAATCATTGCTTCAAATATCTTTGCTTATGTAGATGTGGAGAAGACACTCCATCTTGTAGGGTTTTAGATTTGAAATCTTTATTATTTTACCTCCTTTTGACATTATGGTGGCCATTTAGAATAACAAATGCCCGATTTTATTTCAATGACATATTTCAGTTACTGTCACACAGGAGTATAATATGAGCCACAAATAAGCATAATTAATTTAACTCACATTTGGAAAAATAGTTTAGGACCCGTGTCTGGCCGTAAGCCCCGTGTATGTTGTTCTGTTTTAGCATGTAAACTTTAAGTGCAAAGTGTGCAATGAATAAGACCAAAAATATAACTAAAATGTATGTCACAAAAGTCCATTTGTGTTTATTCTTTGCCCACGCCAACCTGTTTCTTTCGAAATATAATAAATTTAATATATATTTGTAAAAACACTTTGAATTTTAAAAAATTTGATTAAATACCAATTGCATTAACATGATCCTGTTACATGGAATTATTATTCAAAAAGAAGTGATTCATAAAAATACGTCAATTTGGAGAAGAATAAATTATTTATTCCCATCGAACTTCATTCATTGTGTTTTATAGGTTTATTTTGCAATGGAATGTTTAATCCAAAATGATGTACAGATAATATCCCCTGATCCATTTCATTTTGACTCATTAGTGAAATGGTTTCCTTGGCTAAGCTTTAATGTGCACAATTATCTCTGTTGCAAAAAATCTTCAGATGCAGTTGTGAATAGATGTTTATTCATATCGTTTACTTATCAAGGTTGAACAATTGAAAATTACAGATGAACTTTGAGCGAGCCATAAATAGAATCAAAATTTTAACATTAATTTGAGCAGGTAAATATTGTATATAAAATTCATTTAATTTATTAATTAGGAAAAGGAGGATGCAACCTTACCAAAAATTTCTGGATCCTCCACTGAATATGAAGTGATTCATATATTGGATCAATAGTCCCCACAAATCAACACAAATTGAGTGAATGCTATATACACGTAGTTTATGAGCAATGTGTTAAAAAATACAACCGAAACATTAAAGACATTTTTGGCAAGGATCATAAAATGGGTCCAAAATAAACCGAAGTGGCATAAAAGTAAATGTGTCAGGTCTTATGTTTTGTGGATATGTTCAGGCTTCACCCAACATTTTCGGCCTGGGACAATCTCTTACTGCACCGGCTTAATAGCAAACCCACAAAGGTTATATATATTACTGTGAATAAATATTGCACAACACTTTTATAAAATTGATGCGAAAATCATAAAAACAAAATTACAATTACAGAAATTGATAAAAAATGTGGGCAATATCTGAAGACTTACCTTTGCAAGAGACTTTTTATAAATTTTAGCATTACAACCCTGTTATATAACAAATAACTATTTCTAGAAAATCAAAATTTCTATATTTCTTAAGCGAATTAAAGCATACTTGCTATTTACCAGATATTTATAAGTACTATTTTCTTGATTTTTTAAATAAAATCCTCTATTAATTTCGAAAAATCACAATTTCTTGCTACATCACACTCAATTGAAAACAATTACAAACCATATAGCCTTTCTTGTGATGTGGTAGATCGCAAATATGTTTTAATTATAGATCAAATGCAACCAGTAACAGTTGAATATTTTTTGTGAAGGATCTCATTATTTTCTTAAAATTCAAAATTTACGAATACCTTCTTATTAATTATTGCTTAGCGCGAGCTCCCAAAAGCCATGAACATAAAAAAAAGAAAACTTTGAAATTATAATGAAAACAAAATTTACGAAAATAGGAGAAGCAATTACCATTAATGAACCAACAGATAAAAGTAAACTATTAAATAAACAAAAATAACTTAGCATCTCTAAATCATTCTAGTATAATGCATTTTAACATAAAACTTAACTTTTTAAAATATTACCACCATTTTACTGACGAAGATAGGCTATCAAAACCGGTTTAATATATGTGTTTAAAATTTATTTTAATTTCAAACACACATATATATATATATATATATATATATATATATATATATATGTATATACATATATATATATATATATATATATATATGTATACATATATATCTGTTGTAAAATAGTTTCCATAATTCTCAGATATTTATTGTTGAATAATGTTAAAGGAATTGTATGGAAGCAAACGAATCAAATTTGTCGTAAGTTAATGGTTTCAATCGATAAAAATGTAAAAGTTCTCATTGGATGCTACTGTTTCCTAAATTTGCAGAAGATTCAATACTATTCTATTTCCCGTAAGAATTGCAAAGATCTTTAAAAAAATCTGTGATTTACAGCAGTTTCAATTTCTACATATCCATATATAGATATATATATATATATATATATATATACGGTGGAAATTTAAAATTTTGATTTTTATATTTCTGACACCCTCAAATGTCTGATAATCTGTTATATAGGGGCGCAATGCTGTGAAAGTTGGCCTAATAAGGCTCAATACATGACATATGAAATAATGCATTAATACAACAGTAACAAAAGCACAATAGTCGTTTTTTTATTTTTCTAGCTTTTCTATGCAATCCTTAAATCATACTGCGACTTATTCTTCATTATTAAGTAATGCAAGTGCTTCATTTGCTGTATCAAACACACAATTCCCTGGCAGCTGCTAGCGAGCCTATAACTGTTTGAGTGGTTTTGAAGTTTTTACTTTCATTGCAGGCCTCTGGATAGGTTTCAAGAAAGCTATCAAATGTTCTCAGGTCCCAGACTTTCTACTGCTTCTGGTTACGAATCAACAGATGCTTTGCTTTATTTTTGGTTCTATCCGCCTGAACTCATTTCAGTGTGTCATCTCTTTCAATATCCTTTGAAGCTTTCAGAATTTTTACCGTTACGAAGCCAAATTTAAGTCAGAGTATAGCAAGCTCAGAAAAATCAGTTCCTCTGAAAGTTAAAACAAACTGTTAAATTTTTACACAATCTATATCCTGATAAGGATTTCGTTGGTGTTCTGTTGTTCACCACATTGAAATGAACAATATCACAGAGAAATCGAACCTTTGTAAAATACTGTTTCATTTTATTACTGCTCTTTAAGTCAATTACAAGAATAGATTCTCAATTCTCCTGATGGCGTTCTGGATAGGATTAGTTTGAATTCCAGCAATTGACCCAATGGTTTCTATTTACCGAATTACAGAAATTGTGCTATTTTAAATTTTACTTTGCAAACCTTTGTGAGGCTATATGTAGAGAAAAAGTGATTGTCTATCAAGATGAGTTCTTGCCCCTTAAATGTGTTCTGATGGCGTAATTAGGAAGTTATTTGAATGGAGATTCATCATTTCGAATATTCTGTTCAGCTAAAGATATAACATATATATACATGCACCTACATAGAAAACATTTAAGTATAAATTTGATCAATTGAATTTATTCAAATTTTTAATAATATTTGATAAAAATGAATATATGGATGCAAAATTTCTGAATTCTATGATGATGCAGAGTCATTCTTTATGTAGACATCGATATATTGTCTTCAATTACAATACTTTGCCATTTGTATGCTAGATGCTAATGAGATGCCTAAAAGTACTCTTATGTTGCATCAAAATTTATTGTTTTAACAAAAATAGTATATTTCCGTAATATTGGAAAAGTTTAATGAGCTTGCGCCACCTCTAAACCTAATTCAAATAGTTCAAGATTTACACTCATTATTTTTTCGTGAAATGGAAGCACTTCAAAGGTTCAGAGGCAAAGCTTTCGGAAATTTTATATATATATATGTATACATATATATCTGTTGTAATATAGTTTCCATAATTCTGGGATATTTAGTGTTGAATAATGTTAATGGATTTGTATGGAAGCAAACGAATCAAATTTGTCGTAAATTAGAACCGATAAAAATGTAGACGTTCTCATTGGATGTTCCGTCTATAAATATCGCTTCAAAGCATTCTAAAGTCTAGTTTGCAGAGGTAAGATTATATGCTTTAGTCAAAATTTGTTAGTATTATTCGTTTTAAAATTTGGCTCATCATTTCAACTTGTACACATAAAAAATTATGCAATAGTTTAAAAATGAATCAAGTCGTTTGAAAAAAATTAATATTGCAGATTTAATTTTCTTATATATGCTGTTTACTTCGAAAGTATTTAATTTGGAATACTTATATCTAAGCTGTCCTAAGCCAAATTATTGTATTATTTAAGCATAATTAGCATATTTTTCAGTATAACTTTAAATTTTTTTATCATATATTTATATTTAAGGTATTGTCTCTAATACGATTTTAAGGACAGCTACTCTTACTTCATTTTACAAAGATGTAGCTAAACAATCAAAGCAATCTGAGAAAGAAATCTCCTAAGCTTAAAATATATATGTACATTTTTCAGAGAAATTGATTAGGAATATTTGACTGGTTTGATTTTTCCCAGACTTCCAAATAATTTACTGTTAAAATGACAAAAGAATATTTATAGTGTGGTTTTTTAAACATAAAAAAATGCTTCAGGCTTTAATAAAAATGTACTTAAAATGTTAAAAAGTTAGTTAACTTCTTACGTGTAAATACCTGCATGTAATTTTCTTAGAGACCAAATGCAGAAAATTAACATTGTAAAAATTATCTGAAGGATATTAATAGTATTCTAACTTTACTTTTGTACCTACAAATCCTCTTAACATTAACCTGTCATTGATTATTATTTTAAGTATCCGTCATATTATTATATGCATTATGACATCAAAAATTTATTTGAGTTATACTTACTTCACATTTACTCATTGCGGTTTGTTTTCTAATAGTACAAAATCCCAAAAATATGGTTTATTCAATTTTGACATTATTCAAAATATTTTGAAAGCTAAATATGATATCTTATATTTATTCAGAAATAACTGGCGCATGATGATTACTAGCAAATAATTGCAAGACATAAAAATACATGTTCATCATTTAATAATACAATATTTTCATAAAATATTCTAAAAATTTTTTATAGCAAGTTTAAGGATTTGATTTTCAAATTTATTCTTATTTCAATACAAAAGAATGTTTTACATCGTTTTCCATTCCGTAATGCTGTATATGTTTTTGAGAATTACTGTCAAAATGTTGAATAAAAACAAATATAGTAAATTCATAAAGGACTCACTTTAGTTACAAGTTAAACTATACTACACAAAGAAATTACTTACTTACCAAATTTTTAGAAATCTAGAATGCTTTATGTGTTTGAAACATTTTATTAAAAAAGTAAAGTAGTACATTTCTTAAGAATGCAAAAGTTGCATTAACTTTTTGGTATGCAAAATCAACTTATAAAATTTTTAAAATAGGCTTTATATATATATATATATATATANTGATTGTCTATCAAGATGAGTTCTTGCCCCTTAAATGTGTTCTGATGGCGTAATTGGGAAGTTATTTGAATGGAGATTCATCATTTCGAATATTCTGTTCAGCTAAAGATGTGACACTTATATATATGCATATACATAAAAACACTTAAGATCAATTGAATTAAAGCATTTTTTCAAAAAAATTGATAAAAAGCAATACATGGATGCAAAATTTCCAAACTCTGATAGGATGCAGAGTTACTCTTAATTTAGGCATCGATATATTTGTCTATAATTACAATTCATTGTCATTTGTATGCTAAGTGTTAATGAGATGCCGAACGCTACTTTTGTTACGACACAATTAACTGTTTTAACAAAAATAGTATATTTCCGTAATATAGGAAAAGTTTAATGAGCTTGCGCCACCACTAATCTAATTTCAAATAGTTCAAGATTTTACTTTCATCATTATTTTGTGAAATGGAAGCACTTCAAAGGTTCAGAGACAAAACTTTTGCAAATTTATAAATAAGTGCTACCCTAATATATATATATATATATATATATATATATANTCTTAAGAATGCAAAAGTTGCATTAACTTTTTGGTATGCAAAATCAACTTATAAAATTTTTAAAATAGGCTTTATATATATATATATATATATATATAATGTTAAATACATAAGCATAAAATATATTATTATACAAAAATATTTCATTCTGCAATTTAAATTTAGTTTTTTGTTCACTTCCACGCTTTCACATTCTTTAGTAATTAATTAAAACTTTCAGAACTCTTGTAAATAAAGGAAACTTTTCAATACAATAAACTTTAATTATAGCTTGTCGAAAAGTACTTAGCGATGCAACAACCATAATAGTAATTTTCCATTGAGAAATAATATATGAAAAAATATTTTTCCTTTAGATAATTCATAAACCTGTAAAATTTTTTGAATAAAATGAAAAACTGAGAAATGTATTTTGCCTTACTACATTTGAAGCAATTGCAAACTACTATATGTGTAAATGCTAATTATTTTTATATCTTAGTGGGTTGTTTTAAAGCAAGGACGAAAAATTAATGTTAAGAACAAAATTTCTACTTGCGTTGTACATGGTAGTATGTCCAAAAACTGGCAAAAAAATTTATATAATTCCGGGATTTGTATTGTTGCATATTTATTATGCAGAATTTTTTCTATACTCTCAAGTGCCGGTATAAATGTTATAAAATTCTCTAACAAAATTTGCAGAAAACATTGAATGCTAATGCATAAATATATAATTGGACATAAAGACTTCAAAAAATATCAAGGTAAATATTCCACATCTAAATAGCTTAACCAGACTTCCGGTGTAATATACTATCAAGCATATTGAATATGCTTCTACATAAAAATGATATATATATATATATATGTGTTTTTTTGTTTTATCCCGAAAAAAACATTTTAAACAGCAATTGATATATGAGCATGCTTTTCAGATGTCGTAAGATGTGTCCCTAAAAGTTCGAATGAATATTGCAAATCTAAGAAGTGGGTTTATTATTGTACTTTCATTATATTTAGCGGATGGATAATTCTACAAACCCTTTCACAGACCTGATTGAATACCGGCTGATAAATTTCATTACAAATGCCGCACTTGTCATCTGTACGGTTGGAATAATTCTCAACATATGCTGCTTCTTTACAGCGAAGAACACAAATATTCGAAATTCTTCCATGACTTTAATCATGTGTCAGTCTGTGTGGGACATCGTGGCCAATATTCACGACGGCTATGTTGAAGTCGGCGGGGAAGTTATAAACGTAGACTTGGTTAATTACAACATAGTTACTTGCAAGGTAATTTATATTTCAAATATCTCTTGTGGTTTTCATAATTCCTTGCATTTTTTAACACTCAAGCATCATTATTGCCACAACTTAAAACAGAAATGAGAAGACAACAATTCGTGCCAAATTATACTTTGTTTTACAATCAAACTTTGTAGTCATAACAAAAACATTTCTTTAGCTATAATTATTATTTAGAATTTAATTGTCGACTTCTATCAAAACCAAATTCTGCATTTTTTAATATTAAAGTTGAACTTAACCTAGTTGTCGAAGTCAACATTTAGCTCATATTGATATAGTTACTATTCTCATGTCCTAGTTGTAGTTGCCTAACATTGTCTAGTGACGTTAAGAATAATATATAAATTGAGCGATAAACACTATTCAAAGTAGAAACTTGGCGTAATTTGTTATTAAACCATTCAATTTAAAACCATATTTAAATTTTTTATCATTTGAGGAAATAGTACACCTAAATGAATTTTATTGGATTGCAAAATGATTAAAAGATTGTATTATTTTTAAACGTGTTTGAATTTTAAAAAACTTTGATTGCGTAAATGAACAATTTTCAAAAATCCCAGAGAGCACAGTCTTTCAATATGCATATACAGACGCTGATAATTGTTAACATAAGATTATGTGAAATCAAATACTGTCTTAATAATATACATACAAAGGACATATAGAAAGCAATATACACATAAATAACTGAAACCTCATTAGCAGAAGTAACCTCTCACTTCAACAAGCACCTATTCACTTCGGCAAATTCTTTTTTTGTCGTGATAGACATCCTTTACTGGAGCCTTTGCCTGACTTCGTATTCAATACCAAACATTTTTGAGGCAATAACCCACCTAATAAGTTATTATCATTATCTACAATTTATAGATAATTCATTCTTATTAAATCCAAATAAATTTTGCATTTACAGTATTTAGGCCTCACACATATAAAATGTTTTTGCAAACTTTTCATCACAATTTAAAATTTTTCACAATTTCAATATTTCCTAAAAATTCAATAGGTTTCATTTAATTTTTTCCATAGCGAACTGCTAAAAAGTACAAAGATATTCTTTATCATGGATTAATGACTTAGGACAATGGCTAAAACAGAACTATCAACCGGAAAATTGTTAGTCTAAAAACATATGTGGTTTGAAAATCCGACTTTTTCCTTAATGAACATTATTATAAATTATATTTACAAATTATATATACTTTTCGCATTCATTTTGACACCATTTGAATATAAGTATAATGTTTAAAAAAATACAAAATAATTCACTATCATATTTCGATGACTGTGACTCATTATAGAATAACGTCACTGTAAAAGCTTCCAATTTTTTAATGTTGATTATCTGTTTAGGTAAGGTGCTCCAACATCAAATAGCGATATTAATAAATGATTGCTTCAAAACTTGTTTCTATATTTAATGCAGATGAAGAGTTTTTATCTGGAATTCTGATTACGAAAAACATCAGGCATCGAAATAGTATTGTAAGGTGGTAATTTGATCAAGAGTTTACAGTCAATGTGGGAAAAATATTTTTATTGTGTAGTTTCTTAATAAATTTTAAAAAGTAAGAATTTTTGTTTAGATTTTGTCGCTTCATACATTTGGCAGTTCAGTAGCTGCAATATACCATATGATGTTTCTTGCGATCGACAGGGTTATTGCTATTCGATTCCCTGTATGGTATAAGATAAATGGTAAACCAAAGTTGGGTGTTCAGATAAGCATATTTGCTGTGATTATAAGTTATGGTATTGCAATGCCACATTTTTTTAAATACAAAATTATCAAATCTACATGCACTGCAAATGCAAGTGAAACTTATATATACTACATGTATCTTTACCAGATCATTCTCATTTTCATCGTTCCAATCTCAACAATTGCATCCTCTAACCTGTATTTTATTACTGCTCTTCGAAAAAGGCAAAAGCGTGATTCGACAGAAAGGCGTTTGACAATTATGTTGCTGACGAATAGTACTGTGTTCTGCATATTGATTCTGCCAGCACTTGCGTTGGTTTTCTTTGTTGAAGCAAATACCCCTACTAATACTCGCGAGAGGGCGAGGCGAATACTTGCAGATCGTTTCCAATATACTTTGGCCATCACAAACTCTTCTGTTAACTTTATATTTTACTTTATAAGTAGTGCGATGTTTCGCTCAGCTTTCTTCGATTTATTTAAGCATAAATTCTCAAAATGATGTGATTAACAAGACGTTTCCATGAAGATTTACCACTTCAAATTCAAATATATACTGTGCATGTGCATTTATGTTTTCACTATAATTATTGTATGTTTGACAGTATCAGCAGGCATTGTATAATTTACAACATGATTTGGCGATAAGCAATAATGGAAAGCAAATTTTTGATATATATAATATATATATATATATATATATATATAGGGTTGCCATTGAAAATTCTCAAGTCTACAAAGGCCTGGCAAAAAGTTTGCCGATAGATGTTTTGGAAATATTTCTTGTGCCATGTTCTAATCATAATATAACAGAATATATGTAATAAATATTAATTTTTGAAAAAAGCTAATATTCAAATGGGTGCACCGCAATGAGAATTATGTTCGTCAGAATAGCTTTTTTTAAGCACAGAGAACACCAATATGTAAGAGGTTAATGCGAAGACTGCCAATAATATACGAATCCGTATATCACAATCTAATACTACAACTTATATTTTGTACATGGAAGGGTTGAATACATCTGACTTTGACAAAACTTTGCTAGCACATCATTTAAGTAACACAAAGCTTCAGATTTAAATTCATTATGTATTCTTAATTTTGAATTTCCTTGCCTCATATCGTTTGTACTTTTAAAGCTCCAAGTCTCTAAATCAAACAGATTTTAGAGTAAGATAAACATAAGTGCCCTTTTACTATTAATTGACTAAAGCATTATTATTTACAGACGCATATTGACATCCCAAAATTTGTTGTGACTGAACTATCTCGTAAAATGCTCTTGTGAAAAATATACATTACTCAATAAACTTGACTGACTCTCAAATGGATTGAATTAATATAAACTAGACATTTGAAATTTAATGCAGTAAATCAAATTATTTGTGTGCATTGAATGCAACTTTTTACAGTTTTTTTATAATTGGCAAATTGTGATTAGATTAGTAAAATAAACTCTATAAATATTTTAATAAAATCTGTAAATTGTAAGACAATATATATATATATATATATTTGTTTATTTTATATTGAATTTCATTTCTATGCCTATTTTAATATTTGGTTGTATCGTATCGTTAGTGGTGTGTTTGTAATTGAAAACTGAGGATGGTTTCAAATGGTTCTCTTTTTTACACTAATTGTAATAATGTACGTTTGTACACTGCACAAAATATTAACGTGCACAAATACAATGCAGGTCGTTTTTCAATTTCTAAAAAGTAAAACATCAAAAAACCCCATTTACATTTTTCAAATGGTTCTCCGGAAGTTCAAGTCCATCAAATTGAAGCTTAAGTGAAAACCAATGCGAGCACAACAAGGAGTTGTCTATATTATTTAGACCTATTGCAGAAAAAAAGAATGTTCTAGAGTTTTAATATCATCCAATGTTTTAGTGACATGTACTTCTAAATAATTTGTAGTGTAATAATCAAATATATTTTCTTCCTTAGTGTTTGTAAATATATCCATTTACATCATTGAATACACAAATGCGCACTATATACAAGGTTTTACAAAAGAGGTATGATTCATAAATAACTATTTTCTAGATAAATCATTGAAAGTTATATATAAAATTAGCTACTATGTATTTTCGATCTCTAGTTACTTTTAAATTGTTTTGCTGAAAGTACTAATATTGTCTTCTTACGCTAACTATGCTCTAAACTATAGTGAATGGAATTTCCATGCCTACACAATAGTAGATACAAGTTGTTCAGAATGCTATAACTTGGTTTATTCTATGGTTATGCTAACCCTGATGATGCTTATATATATATATA
>CABFPE010000625.1:350216-360373 GCA_900660155.1 Hofstenia miamia | reverse complement strand
TACACAATAGTAGATACAAGTTGTTCAGAATGCTATAACTTGGTTTATTCTATGGTTATGCTAACCCTGATGATGCTAGAATATATATATATATATATATATATATATATAATGTATTCAAAACGATTCAGCAACAAAATCTATTTGGAAAAACAGATAATTGTTTCTCGGTTTTGGCATTTTTACATCTATGAAGTATCTGTCTAAGTATTCTGAAAGAGCACACTAGAAAGACGATGACAAGGATTTACTTGAATATAGTTAAAGAGTCTTTGGTCTCTTAGATGTATGATAACACGAATAGGTGCAATTGTCCAAATTCGTACAGCTCGTTTTTGTACCGTGTCTATGCTCTCAGCTCCCCAAACCATTGAACCATATGTATATATGAGAGAGCTCATTGAGTTCAACGGACTAAAATTTATTTGCTGCAACTTTTTCAGTAAGAAGGCAGTAGAAATGCCATTCTTAAACACGCGTTGAATTAGTGACTTAAATCCAAATTTCTCGTCAGCTGAGAAACCCAGAAGTAGCAGAACAGAAACTCGAGGAATATTCGGGTAGATCAGGAAAATGTTCATCCTTAAACATAATCAAAAGGTTTTGAAATTTGCTCTCACCAAGCTGAAACTGATTTTTATGACATTAGGATATCAGCTGCATCATGCCCTCAGTCGCGTGGTCGCTTCCACCATATCCATCAAAAACCGCATTTCCATCATCTACAAGTTTCACGATTTCTTTATAAGGGATTCCATCAAGATCGAAGTAGGCAGTTGAGATATTGAATAACGATGGGCGACTTACAGTAACCTGTGACACACCCCTGTTTGTATATCTATCTTCCGAATGGTGCTGGTTATATACAACTTTTTGAGAGCGTCCTGTAAGGAAATTTACCACCCAATTGCAAACATGGGTTTAGAGAAGAAATGCGTGACATATTTTCTACTATCAATTTGTGTGGAACTCGGTCAAAAGCTTTGGACAAATCTATTGCAATAATACGAACGTAGTCAAAATTCTGCTGATAAACTCTGTTGCAGATGTCTTGGAACTTTATCAGATCAGCTTCAGTAGAACTGAACTTTTTGAATCCGAATTGATTGTCGGGCAACCACTGATTGTACGAAAGGGTAACAAACTTCCTGTTAACCAGTCTTTCGAATATTCTTAATAAAATGCATGTATTAGCAATTAGCCTCAGATTCTCAGGAGAAACTGGTTAACGGGGTTTTGGATGAATATTCGACTGCTTGTAAAAAGAAGGAAGTTGTTGCAATATAAGTTAGTAGTTAAATATGCAATGTACAACCAGAACAAGGTTATGACAATTATCTCGAATAACCCAAGCAGGAATGCCATCAGAACACATAGCAGTTCTTTTCACTTTTCTGAGTGTTGCTGTGAAGAATTCTGATAATGACAATTCAGACAATACGTCAATAGACGGGAATATATACTCGAGTTGGTTCAATATACATGTCTGTTGTTGATACCTCCTCAAATCGATCATTGATTTCATTAACCTCAATCAACTTTCCAGTCTGGGACTTTCAGGCTTGTCAATTGAACAGATTTTTCTGTCCAATCCAATTCAATACCAAAATTCTAGAATTGTCCAATTGGAATCCAATGGAATTTCAACCCAAGTTTGAGTTTGCTAATCCAAATTTTCCTTCCAGCACACATTAGATGTTTTTTATTTCACATAATATTTATTAAATTATAGTCCACCGATTTTCTGTATGTATTTATTAAGGCCTGGATTTTGATTGTAAAACAAGAAAAATACACAATTTCAAAGAAAACGCAAAAAAATCAGCGTTATTCTTCCAGAACAAAATCATTGGCTTTATTTGTAGAAGTTTTGGACAACTATGATGCTAAAATATAATATCCTAAAGTCAATCAATACAGTAAGCCTCTGTAAATCTCATTACTTGTTTGTTTCTAAGTCAATTTTAAATTCTAAAGTATGCTCACCACTTAGAGCTTTGTGGAATCACTCCCGTCGGTTCGGGAGGAATTTTTGAACTCCTGGGAGCAAAAGCTTAAATTTCTTCATACAATACTTCTTTGTTTAGGCCTAACAAATTTTGAAACTCATCAAAGTGCATAGATGTATTTCTTAGAACTGGAAGATATTAGGTGCCTCATCACTAGAGTTTCAATTTATGCCCAATCGAAGAAGAATCCAATTATTGGTAGTTTTTTTATTCAAACTGGAAGGTGAAGACTGTTTGATTGCAAACAATGTAACATCTTGCTCCCAATCAAAATGTAAGACAGACATGCAAGATGCACCGGGATCTCGTTATGATGAAAACTTTGATCTCCTATCACATTGGAAGAATTCCCCTTACAAAAAACATTGATAAGTAGCAAGATCTTATCGAACCATACAAGCTTTAGAAACAGCTCCTTAACTAGTGCTTAGTTCAGCTAGACTTACAATTCCTTCTTGACCCGCACAATACGACATTGCACATCTGAACAAACACTTAGTTATTAGAAAGTATAGAATGCAAAGTACTATACTTAAAAAATACAGCAATTCATGTTATATATTCATCGGTGTTTTATTGGTTTATTGGTAGGTTTCGCTGCTATGTTAGTAGGAAACCCCTGAGAGTGGGGTCCTTTTATTGCGTTGTTACAAGACTATTCCCTCCCTGGTGCTAGTTTAAAGAGATCCTTTAAAAAATATTTTGGGATTCTAACTCAGAGATGCATAATCATGACAGAAGAAAATTTGCCTAAGATCCTATTTATTGTGATTGTGATCAATAATTTGTAACTGAACTCACATTCCTCTGTTTTAGCAGGAAAAGTAGAATTCTTCGAGAAAGCAAGCTTAGCATAGTTTATTAAGTTTTCTCAGGCAGTATATAATAGAACTACTGATTATATAGTGTCATAAAATGACACTAGATATCCACAAAGTTTAACCATTCAAAATTCTGCCTAATATGAGACCACAAATATGTCAACGGAATTGCTGTGCAGGCTCAATAAGGTACACAAATAGCAATGCAACCAATGAATTTAAGAATTTTTTTATTATATGCTGTATGATTAGAATACAAAGGCACAATAAAACTGGTCTAGTCATTGCATTGCAATCAAATAAAATTTTACAAAACGTACATATTTTGTGCTCACATGAGTAAGAGACAATATTGCAATTTGTTACCATAGGACGCATTGCTTTCAGAGTTTTATATTTTCAGATCCATATCCAAAGCAATTATTTTATCTACAGCTTCTCAACATTTGCACAAATCTTCCAGTATTGATCACCCAAAAAATAACTTTCTGTAATGTTAATTTTATATGTTTTGTAAAAATTTGTAATATTTTTTTATTAAAAAAAATTATTTAATGGCATGAGGAATTATAAAGAAAACTACATTATAAAATTTGCGGTCTTGGAAATATTTTTAAAATTATTCCAATAAAAATCCAATTACAATCCAATGAATATAAAATTTTGTTTGTCCAACCAATTCCAATATCCAAGTGGAATCCAATTAGATTCCAATTCAAATGGACAAGCCTGGGGAGTTTACAAAGTGCCACCAAATCCGACTTCCGTTCTTACCGCGGTTTTTGACATTCTCTAGAATCAATCCACGAATCCTAAAAGATAATTCCTTGGCATCTCTGAAACGCTTTTTTCTTGTTAGGTAGCGTTTCTTATTCATCAAAGGCTTTAGAAGAGTGACATGTATGGCAGATTAGCCGACGTCAAGGTAACATGTCCAGCATACCATTAACTGCTTGTGTGAGTGACTTGACTAAACCATCAACTTCTTCAATTATCAGAAATTGGTCAAAGGTAGAACTGTCCATTGCAATATTAAAGGGGGTGCCACAGGGTTAGTCTTTTGACTATAGTCAAATTTGCGGTTTTGCATTCTTTTGTCTATTGGTCAACTAATTTGACTATGGTCAAATATTTTGACTAATAGTCAAATGAAGTTTCTGCGTAATTTGCATGGAATATACATGTACAAAATTACTAACTGCAATCGCTATAATCACATTTCAAGTGTAGTTGACGGGAAAACATTTTGGATGATGTATTAAATAGCCTTACGAATGTGTTTTGAATAGTTAATTCGCGGACTACGAGATAAACAACATGATAATTGATCATTCATAAACAAACCCAAATTGCACAGGTCATCTATAATGCATATTTTAAATATTTACGCAATCAAAGCAGAGTTTGAAACAACTCTCTCTCTCTTTCTTAAATGGAATCGCGTTTTATAAACACTAAAGCAATTTCGACAAATAGTTTGTTTGCGTCCATCTTAATGAACACTAATTTTATTATATTGTGTATTTATTGATAATAGTTAAGCTTAAAAGTTCAATGTCATTTAAAATAAAATTTTAATTATAAAATTATAAAAAGTTGACTATTGAAGGTGCCACAAGTTAGGCAAAAGACTAATAATCATTTTCAAATAGAACAATTTCTATTTCAAAATTGTATAATCTAAATATATGTATACTCTGGAAACGAATGCAATTATAGCTTAGAGTTACTTATTTATCTCTGAAAGTGATAATTGCTAGAAAGTTGGAGAATTATTTCTCCGACAAAAAAGTGGTCGGAGCACCCTGCTATACACAAGCAACTTTTGTCATTTAATTACTTAACGACTAAAATTGGCGAAAGGCGTGCTACGTGAACAACTTTTATTGCACAATTTTTGTTGATCAGAGCGAACAACTTTAATCTAGAAAATTACTCCCGATTTTAGTTGTGGAAGTAGCGTGCTACACGAACGATTTTCTTTGAACAACAAAGAGTAGTTAATTAGGCTATAGTTCAATAAATAGTCTAATTTTTGTATATGAGCTCCAAATTCATGCAAATATTTTTGGAGCTAGATATACTGTATATATAGCTTTCAGAAAATACTACATAGTTTATTTAAATCATCCATGCAGCTTTCTAATAGCTAATGTACCTAAATCATTTTTGTCGGCAGATGTAATCGAAATTCATTGGTGAAGCGAACTGTGCATTCGTACTTGGCAGCGTAAATTTTATTAATTTTTTAGTGCCGGAAAATGTACTTCATCTTGACTGTAACCGGTTCAAAGATGCCGGCAATTCATGTTTATAGGGAATTTTGTTCCGGTAAGTGTACTTGAAGTACATTTTCCAGCACAGTTTTTTACTTTTTTATTAACAACGTGTGTAAAATGAACAGTTTCGGCCTTTTTCTAAATTACCTAAACAGTGTTTTTGTTTGACATTACAATTCGTAATTGGAATAATTTCCGGAGAAGTTAGACAAACTGGCAATTTCAAGACAACTAAAATATTTCAGCTGAAGCAACCATTCTTAATGAAGTTGGATGGTTTAATTATATCAATAAAAATATTTCTAATATAGAAAATCGTAAAGCTTACAATGAGTATAATTACTATTTAATAAAGCACATTTTACAAAATTAACATTACAAAAATAGAATATTTAAGAATCACCAAATATAAAATTGTATTTTTTTAAAAGAACGAAAATCAATACATATAAAATTAACGGTTTACAGAATATTCGCCACAAACAATTTTGCCACAGAGAAAACTCGCCACACTTAACATTTTGCCACAGAGAAATTTCGCCACAGAGAAAACTCGCCACATTAACATTTTGCCACAGAGAAATTTCGCCACAGAGAAAACTTGCCACAGTCAAAATTGATATTGACCGATATTGAACAATAGACATAATATCAATTGTTAAAATTATCTTTTAGCATCATGTCTGAAAATCCGGAAATTGAAATTTTGTCTACACAACGTGGAGGAAAAAAGTTGTTATTTAATGCATATGAATACCGGATTCACCGGAAAAAAAGTAATGGCGATATGTCGTGGAAATGCTGCTTTCCTGGTTGGAAAGGGAGCATTCTTTGTACCACTTCAGCTTTTAACTACCTTTCAGGTTGTGTTCAAATTTTCTGTATCAATGCATACGTTTTATAAATGTGGCGTTATTGTACTTTAGGGGACCCAGTTTGAGTGACGTCATAAAATGGGTATAAAACTCTAACCCTAACCCCAATCCCTACCCCAAAACTTAAAAATTTTGCAAAAAATTAATCAACAAGATGAAATGCAATATAATTGCATTGGTTGGGGAGTAGGGTTAGGGTTAATGTTAAAGTTTAATACCCATTTTATTACGTCACTCAAACTGGGTCCCCTAAAGTACAATAACGCCATAAATGTTATATAAATAATACATTTGAATTTTAAAAGAAGATTTTTTTATTGTTGCGCTAGCGTACAGCGTTTCCAATGTTTTTTTGATTTTAGTAGTTCTTTCTTATGTGAGCTTTTAGGTGNTTTCATTAGAAACTGAAAATTTGCCACCAGAGTTAACTTGTTGCATTTGTTATAATCGTATAAACAATCGTGCATTAATAACTCTGTGTCGACACTCCCGATTTTGCGTGAATTGTGTGATTAGTTGGGTGCAAGACAATCTTTGTTGTCCTCTTTGTCGTGGATATTGTAATTCTGACGATGTTATACTTATTTATGCATAGTTCTGGAATTTGGAATTTAATTTTTTGTTTGTTTGAGGTGATTTTCTATTATTTGGTATTTGATACCTTTAATTTTACGTCGTTTTTATACACAATGAATTAAATTTTGGCATGTTGCGTTTTCTTTTAGCATATATTATAGAATTCTTTGTACTATAAATTGCAAGGAATAAGTTCTTCTATTGCACGTATTTATTTTACCAATACTAGTAAAAAGCCATCACACATTTTAAATAAGAATTATTGGTTTGATTGTGGTAGAAAATTGTATTTCTGATTCGTAGTGTAAGATAAACACATCTGTACGCATGTACAGAAGATGCGGGTTCGAATCCCACCGAATCAATATGGCAGTTATTTATGTTGCTCTAAATCTAAATTGTTTTAAACCACAAATTCCCATATCAATTCAAGTACCATTTTAACTAGGTGTCTCAAGCCATGTGCCAATTAAGCTCATTTTAAACAACAACGACTTTTTCTGACAGTTATAAGATAAATTCTGACAGCCATAAGATTATGTATTGACAGATTTAAGAACCAACCCCCTAAAGTACAATAACGCCGTCTTAAGTATATTAGATATATCATAGAATAATGAAGTAAAAAGACCTACCTTTTAATGTCGCTATGAATTAAGCCAAAGCATACACCAATGAAGAACCATAATAAGGTTATTCAAAGATACACACTAGGATGGATAACATAGACCAAAAAAAATCGTAGTTAACACTGCAAAATTAAGATCTAGACACAACTTGACATAACTAGTAGCTTTAAATATAAAAGTTAGAGGAAGGCATGGACTGCAAAACCGTGGAATTAAATATATATATAAAAATGTAAATATATATAAAAAAATGTAAGATATATTACTAGAAGGATTTTCTCCTGTTAAAACTAAATGTAATAATGTATTATAAAGCCTCTTACGAACTTAAATTGTACGAACAACTTTACGAACTTATATTTTACGAACATAAATTGTATGAACAACTTTACGAACTTATATTTTACGAACATAAATTGTACGAACAACTTTACGAACATAAATTTTACGAACTTAAATTTTGATTAATACGAACTTATATATTACGAACACATTGTATCTTCCCTCTTTTAGCATCATGTCTGAAAATCTGGAAATTGAAATTTTGTCTACACAACGTGGAGGAAAAAAGTTGTTATTTAATGCATATGAATACCGGATTCACCGGAAAAAAAGTAATGGCGATATGTCGTGGAAATGCTGCTTTCCTGGTTGCAAAGGGAGCATTCTTTGTACCACTTCAGCTTTTAACTACCTTTCAGGTTTTGTTCAAATTTTCTGTATCAATGCATACGTTTTATAAATGTTATATAAATAATACATTTGAATTTTAAAAGAAGATTTTTTTATTGTTGCGCTAGCGTACAGCGTTTCCAATGTTTTTTTGATTTTAGTAGTTCTTTCTTATGTGAGCTTTTAGGTGGTATTAAGGCTCGTCAATCTATGAGTGACTGCATTCGTGATAACCCTAATCGTAATGCCGGGGATGTTAGCAGACAATATATGAGCGATTTGCGCCCTGAGCAATCTGCTCATTTAGTAAGCTGTGCTAACATTAATCGCGTTGATTTTAATGCGGAGGAATGGGTCATTCCTAGTGATATAAAGGAAACAATGTTAGTGAAGGACGTCATCGTTAACAATAAGCGGTTGGTTGTACTTTGTAGTATATTCATGCTTCGCAAATTGTGCCACGCTCGTGTAATATCCGCGGATGGGACTTTTAAGTGTGTACCAGGAATTTTTAATCAGCTATTTTCAGTAAACTTTTTTTATGAAGGAAAACTAATTCCCGCCGTTTACGCTCTTTGTTGTGAAAAATCTGCGGACATATATAGAACTGTGTTTCGGAGCATTGGTGAACGGGCTGCAGAAGAGCAGCTATTATTTTCACCAACAACAATTATTGTTGACTTTGAAAATAGTATTTTGGCTGTATTGCCCGACGTTCTTCCCCATACGTCAATACAAGGCTGTTTATTTCATTTCAGCCAAGCTCTTATCCGTAAAGTTTCCGAATTAGGATTGATTCTGCTGTATAAATCAAATCCTCTTTTCAGGATTTTAGTGCGCACCTTTATGTCATTGCCCTTTTTGCCACAATACGAAATTACTGAAACATCCAATAGACTTATTGCTGCTTGTGAAAGGCATTGGGCACTAATTCCTTGCGGACACACTACTTACTGCAGCGCATGTAAAAATATAATTCTCTCTAATTTGCAACCGACTTGTCCGCATTGTAGGGAACCAGTTGATCGGGCAATGCGTCTATTTGCAGTGTGATTAATTGTATTTATTATATGTACTCAATGTTAAATTCAACTTTCCATTGTGTACTTTTTATATTTATCATTTTATTTGCTTTTACCAATGTTTTTCATACATGCTATTATAATATATTATTTACACTAGTAATATGATTAACTGATGTTTTTGCATATATTTCGTAAAAATTTTAAAACAAAATTTCTTTATCAAAGTATTTTATTTACTTTTCCGAACAGTGGTGAAATGGTATCACGTCCATCTTATGATGGAAAATTATAGGTTCAAATCCTATCTGTTCGAAAATACTTTGAATTAACAAACACTGAATAAATGTTTTACTATTATCTGCTTTTTAAGAAACAGTAAACATCATGATTAAAATAAATCTTCATAGAGGTACACAGCAATATCAATTATTGCTGTCTTATTGATTCGGTAGGACTCAAACCTACATAGTCTGCAGATTAGTGCAGCTGTGTTATTCTTACACCAAGAATCAGAATGTTAATGTCCTATTTAGTATGTTTTCCGAAAAAAATTTCTATTGTATTGTGTATTAGTATTATTGTGTACTTTATACCCATAAACCGCAGACAGCAATAACAAATATTTTAAAATATAATTTGTATTCAATGCATAAAATAATCTTAAATGTCTATAACTCCATTTGCTAGCATTGCCATTTTCTTCAATAAACGTTTTTCTTCTTCATTTATAATGTATAAGTATGCACAGGTTTTTCAAAATCTCCAATTTTCAATTCGTGATCTTGAATGTCTCAAAAAATATTTTCGTGTTCTTGATTCTCGAATTGTTATGAAATCTCGAGAACTCGCCTTCCTCTTGATCTTAAGTGTAAAACATCTCAAGAAATAGTTTTTTGAATCAATTCTTCAAAATTTTATGTGCAGCAAATTAAAACATTCATTAGCTTTGAAAAAAGTTCCATAAATCCCAGAATTTTCTTAAACTCTTATTTTGAAATTTAAAGAAAATATTAAATTTTTGTCTTGGCTATTTGCAGGAATTCATACTAAACTTTTTGTAGCTAAAACATTGTGGCAAAATCTCTCATGTGGCAAGTTTTCCTACTGTGGCGAAAATTCAGCATTGCAAGTTTTTTACTGTGGTGAGTTTTCTCTGGGGCGAAAATTCCCCTCTGGCAAAAAATATTTGTGGAAAATTTTCTTTGTGGCTAGTTCATTTGTGGTGAGTTTTCTACAGGCGGCTTTGTCTATATATATATATATATAGATAT
>CABFPE010000625.1:338522-349252 GCA_900660155.1 Hofstenia miamia | reverse complement strand
TAGCAATTGGTGACCATCCTCCTAAAGCTTCCACTGATAGTGGTATGAAGGATATACCAGCTGCTGAACATGATTCTGCATATTTAGTGAGCTTTCGGTTGTCTGAAACTTCCAGAGCATGACCAGCATTAGTGCCCGCAAGAGAAACAATGGAAGGCTGCAGTGAACTAGTTACAGTCACGTCTAGAGTGGCTGGGCGGCCAGAAGTCCAGCATGGCAAAAAGATGTCCCCAGGACGAGCACGAGACTCAGTGAGGTTAGACTTTTCAAGTACAGGAGACAAAGCACATTTCGAAGCAGTTGCAAAAATAGCATCCCTTAGTCGATCATGGCGTGCAGGACATGGCATGATCACCGAATAAATCCAAAGGCTTAAAGCATTTTACACGTTTTTTGTCATCATTAATTAAGGGGATGCCAAGCCGATAGCAAAGCAAAATTCGGAATTCTGCAGGAGCGAAAGAAAGACCAAGTGCTTTCAAGGGAATAGCAGCCAACCAATCCCCACTTCCTGGTATGGAACAAGAGAGAAGTCTTGCTTTATTGCCAGGAGACACACTGGATGATAAACAAGTATTCTGGCTAACTTGCTGTAAAAGTGAACAAATAGACTTCTGTGCTTTTAGGGCCATGTGTAAAGGCATTTCAGTCAACGCTATTCCTTTGCTAGAAAGCTCTTGCAAGCACTGATGTGGCACAGAGTAAATATAATCATCAATAGGAACAATCTGTTTACATAGTTCTTTATTGTCCACATATGACCCTAAGAACGCTGCAGAAGCAATTGTTGACGCTAGTGGTAATCCAAGACCTCCTTTAGAAATTGGCAAGGATGCTTGTAGTCTTTGTGACACAGAAACAGCTGAACCTGCTATACTTTCTAGAGACTGATGAACTGCTGAATCAAATTCTTCCAATTCTGTAGTAACAGTTGCGGGATTAGAAGTTCTTAAACAAAACGATATCGTAGGTAGTGAAGCACAGCTCCTTAACCGATGCAATTCTAACTGTGGATCTTCAAGTAAATTTATGTCGTTCATAATTTGAATAGAAGAACTCTTGGACAAATTTTGGACACTTGGAGATAGGAGCTCCAAGAGTGACAATACCATCTTTTCGTCTGTTGATTGTTTTGGGCAAAGCACTGAAATCGCAATTAGGATTAGGCGACCAAACTTCACATTTAGTTAAACTAATTTCCAAGCCTACGTTTTTCATAGCTAACACCACAAACTCAAATACTTTACACAAAGATGGAACGTCCCCAACCAGAGAACCATCATCTAAATACCATGCGTTGCATGCTAATTCAGGAAATTAATCTTTGATAGCAGAAACGATTGGGTGAATAGCTAAAGCAAACAAAAGGGGAGCCAAGGGATCACCTTGTTGAACTCCGCAAGCTGAAAGCAAGNTGATGAACTGCTGAATCAAATTCTTCCAATTCTGCTGTAACAGTTGCGGGATTAGAAGTTCTTAAGCAAAACGATATCTTAGGTAGTGAAGCACAGCTCCATAACAGATACAATTTTAACTGTGGATCTTCTAGTAATTTTATGTCATTCATAATTTGAATGGACTTAGAAACACGTTTCGAGAAGAACTCTTGGACAAATTTTGGAGACTTGGAGATAGGAGCCCCAAAGGGTGACAATACCATCTTTTCGTCTGTTGATTGTTTTGGGCAAAGCATTGAAATCGCAATTAGGATTAGGCGACCAATCTTCACATTTAGTTAAACTAATTTCCAAGCCTACTTTTTTCATAGCTAACACCACAAACTCAAATACTTTACACAAAGATGGAACGTCCCCAACCAGAGAACCATCATCTAAATACCATGTGTTGCATGCTAGTTCAGGAAATTTATCTTTGATAGCAGAAACGATTGGGTGAATAGCTAAAGCAAACAAAAGGGGAGCCAAGGGATCACCTTGTTGAACTCCGCAAGCTGAAAGCAAGGATTTAGATCCAAATTTCAATCGAGAAGGCTGGGAGTAGCAAAAATAAACCCAAGGACATAGCTGTGGAAATTGAAGTTTAACCTGAGAAAGTATTGCTGAACGATTAATACTGTTAAATGCATTTTTGATGTCTACCTGAAGAAATGCTAAATTTGTCTTTGATCCAACAGCTTCCACCAATACATTCAAAGCATGGATTACGGCTTCACAACCTCCCTTAATGCCTACACCAACTTGAAGTGGAGAAAAAAGAACAGCTGCCCTTTTCCTTGACAATTGACATAAGCATTTGGCAATCAATCTTCGAAGAACTTCTCCCACAGCAATTGGGCGAATTCCACCGTTCTTTTTCTTCAATGCAAAAAGATTAGCTCCACAAAGATATGGTGCAATTTCATCAGGAGCATTACCAGATATTAAACGTTGATTACTTCGAGCACCGATGCAATTGCTTTGTCGACATATTCAGGTGTTGGGCATTGGAATGCATTAATCAGATGGGAAGCATAAAGTTTAGAGACACCGGCAGCAGAATCCCTGGGAAAGCTTTTCACACATTTAATCAGAATGTCTTTGTTTATCACAAATGATAAAACAATTTTCGTAATTAAATGTTTAGTAACCCATTCTAGCAATTAAATGTAGGGAAAAATAGATTTTCACGTAAAACCTCCTATTTCACCTATTTGCCATTTCTTCAGAATTTCGTCTATTTCACTTAAGAACACCTATTTCGCACCGATTTTCAAACCTAATCCCATTTTGTGGCACCAACGCGTAGGCCAAGGCCCAAGGCTGACACCTGATCTGGTAATTACTCACTAGCCGCTACTTCTCGACCACTTATTTAGTTGAGAGGTTGAGCAATTTATCATCTAATGATTTGATTGGCAGGATGCACAGGCTAGAGCAACCAAATCTCGCTTTTTCGTGCAGTTGGCCTATTTATCCTAGTTTGTGCGTATTCCTAGTTCACAATGCCACCTGTAAAAAACTATTCGCATATTTTACAAAAGTATGCGGCATTGGACTCTTCGCTAAGATTTCACACAAGAAATCGAGCGTTGATCAGCATTTAGCAACCACTGACCCTGGCAAAAACAACAAAAGAAAAATCATTAGCCAAACACATTTTCAGGCCGTTAATACCAGAAATGAAAAATGGAGCATTGCTCTATCCCAAACTGGCATTCTATTATGAATAAACCAGACTTCAAGAAATTTTTAGAAGGCGAAGTTCTTATTCCTTACCGTCAGAAACCTCAATGAGAAAAACGTTTATCAATTCTGTTCTTGAGAAGGAAAAAGATTGCATGAAAGAAAAACAAAAAACTAGAAAATGTTGTGGTGTTGCTAGTTGGCCGAATAGATTCTCCTGCGAAACCACCATTTTTTCTGAGTTTCAAAATTCAAGAAGAGACGAACAGGGAAACCGCTACGAATTACATTACCAAGACACTTTATCAAACATTTTCTTCACCAAAATTCAATTATTTAATACGACGGATGGGCAGCTTACTGCATTCAGGCTGACAATTTCCTTTAAGCTGTCTTCCAAGGTTTAGTCCACATTATGCGTGAATTGTAGACCCTACCCGACCGGTGCTAACCGAAGCTTGTCTGATGGACAAAACATTTTCCTACACCTAGTTAATTATATACATGAAAAAATGTTATATATATATATATATATATATATATATATATATATATATTAATCTGAAATTCCCAAAAGTGAATTCACCTCACAAATCCAACCTGCACGGATTAGCATATATTTTAATATATGTAAAACTTGTTAGATAATATAGGATAAAAAATTCTTTATTCAGATAAATATTTAAATTTAAATAACTGATAATTTATCTGAATAGCATCATTAAATTCACACAACAAATAATTTACTATAGTACTACTTTAATGCCGAGTAATAGCATAGTCATCATTATACAGGTTGCATTCTAGCAATGGTTTACCATAAATATATTTTTGCTTAACCCTTTCAACCCGGATGGTACATATATGTCCCATTTAACTTCTTTTGTTCCATATAATAGTAATCATCATAAACTTTATAAAACAACTTTACATTGTATGTTTTAACCATCTATAATCTAAAAATAATAATTACAGAAAAAAAATTTCGAGTTGAAAGGGTTAAGGAAGATTTTTAAATGCTTTTTAAAGGATTATATTTCTTAAATGACTAATTTTTTGGGAGCGAATTGCAGCTTCGAAGGAGGACTTTAATAAAATATTTCTTTAAAACTTTTTTCTTATAATTTACACATGTGAAAAGATTTGTGAGAATTTCCCGGTATTTTTATTGTATTATAAGGTGGTAAGTTCTTTATTTGCTTGAAGAATGTCAGCAGGGCATTCAATATGACGAGATGTCTTGGAAAGAGAATCGATATAGAAATGCTTAAATTTAAAGAATTAGGTAGTACCTTCAATTTTCCTAAAATTCCTCTATCAGAACTTAGTCAATCAAATTGCAAATCGACGTTGCAATTTAGGATTAGAAGTTATTGTACGAAATTGTATTAAGTTACTTATGAGCTTTGTCATTCACTCAGTCTTTATTTGACCGGTTCAAACCGGCAAGCATAATATACTGATCCGTCCTGTGCCGGTTGACTCGACCGGTGTACACCTATGATGCAAGCCACGCCATTCATCTAGCATTTGCGGATGTAAGACCGAAAAGTGAGAACGCTAACATGCATTACAGACTCAAATCAAATGTTTCAAAATGTGCTACTAGGCGGTCTTTTTTCCAAATGCTCTACCTCCAAGGCCTGTCGCAAACCGATGGGGGACTTTGATTGCTTGCGGGATTTTCCTCTGAATGTCCATTTTCTGATCACTGTATATTATCAGCCAGTTTCTCTAAAGCTAAAATACGCTCTGAAATATCCAAAAATGGATCACTATTCGCGAAAAATCATCTGATAATTTAGACAACCTGAAAAATGCACTTTCACGTGAAACTTGGACTTCTGTATACGTTGCGGTTGATCCTAGCAACATGATCAAAAGCTTTTTGATATTCTTGAATCCTATTTAGATGAATATTGTCCTGAAAAAAAATCCTTGTTACTAATCATTCTCGCAAAAACATAAAGAATGACAAGCCTTGGACTTCCGATTTCTGCAAAAAATTAATAACAAATAAAAATGACGCTTTTAAATCTAACGCCCGTACTCCTGAAAGTTATGCATTATACAAAAAAGCTAGAAATATTTTAATATAGAAAATCGTAAAGCTTACAATGAGTATATTAAACATGAATATAAAAAATTACCGAATCAAAAGAGTAAATGGAGATTGATTGTACAAAATCAAAATCTTCTCCCATAGAAAAAATTGTAGACCCTGATGGAAATCAATACGTCTCCGATTTTGAAATTTCCAATATTTTAAATCAAACATTTGCAAACCTAGGTAATTATGACCGTCCTCAAACAAAATTCCAGGAAATAAATCCTTATAGGCACACCCCTGAATTTGGTTTTCGCTTTATAACAAGTTTTGAAGTAATTAAAGCAATCAACAAACTAAAATCAAACAAGTCAAGCGGCTCCTCAAAAATTCCAATATGGTTACTAAAAAACAATGCGAAATATATTGCCAAACCTTTAAATTATATCTTTAATGAATGCTTAAAATGGAATATTTTTCCCAATTTCTTGAAACAGGCTCATATTACTCCAATTTATAAAAAGACGACCCAGAGTGTCCCAAAAACTATCGACCTTTATCTAGTACATCACCAATCAGTAAAATATTTGAAAGACTATTGCATGGACAAATTACACTTCATTTAAATCATCATAAACTATGGTCCAAATCACAATTTGGTTTCAGAAAAAATTACTCAACATCACACGCACTTACACAAACGACAGAAAAATGGAGAGCACTATTAGACTCTAATAAATTTGTTGCTATTGCCTGTCTTGACCTCTCAAAAGCATTCGATTCTATTAATCATGATATATTAATAAGAAAATTAAAAAATATTGGTTTNTATTGCCTGTCTTAAACCTCTCAAAAGTATTCGATTCTATTAACCATGATATATTAATAAGAAACTTAAAAAATATTGGTTTTTCTCTTAACAGTGCTCACCTTATATCTAATTACTTAAGTAATAGACTTCAGCGAGTTAAATTAAATGATACTTTTTCAAATTGGTTGTCTGTCAATAATGGTGTACCTCAAGGAAACATACTAGGTCCCCTGCTTTTTAATATTTATGTGAATGACAGGAAGGAAATTACGGACTGCGAAATAACACAATACGCCGATGATACATCTATTTACTGTGGAAATAAATCCTTAGATAAAGCTATAAAAGTTATTGAATCGAATTGTATAAAATTGAAACTATTTTAACATGCATAGATTGCGTATTAATACGAAAAAACCTGAATTTTGCATAATGCACCCTTTAGAAAAAAACGGACATCTCCGACTATTCAATTAATTTCAATAATTCATCTGTTATACCTGTTAATAAGTTTAAATATCTAGGAGTAATAATAGATTCAAATCTTAATTTCACGTCGCAAATAAATACTATTATTAAAAAAATGGCTATAGGTATTAGAAAGATATCCCATGTTTCCCAACAGTTACCCCCAATTGCAGTAATTCAAATGTTTCATGCATTTGTTATGAGTAATTTAAACTATGCTAATATCTTATATACTAATGTACACAGCCTAATGATAAAAAAGCTTCGAGTTCAACTAAAATGGGCATTAAATGTTTGCAATAAAAACTTCTAAAACAAAAGAATATATTTCTAAATCTATTCTTTTTCCACAAGAGTTAATTATTTACAATATTATTATTTATTTCTTCAAATTCATAAAGAAAATTCCACCCTACAACGAGATATCATTCTCATTTTCGACAGATTGTCTGAAGCAAAATAAACGATCAAAAAACTACTCACGTGTTAAATTTAATAAGAATATCCTTTATTAATACTGCAATTTATAACTGGAATATATTGCCAAAAGAAAAAAAATAATAGACAACCTTAAAAAATTCAAAAAAGAATTAAAATTATTATTTCTCAAACAAAAGTTTATATCAGGTAGATCATGGATAGGATTTAAATTTTATAATAACGATTATACAATAAATCGAAATTATAAGCTATCCGTAGTCAGTGTTTTTTTTAGATTTATTTCATTTTTATTATTATTCATTCTTTTTGTATATAGTAGTTAATGACGCTATTCATGTGAAATATCAGTAAAATATTGTAAAAAATTCAAATGAATATAGATTATCTTATCTTAACTTATCTTTGCAAAAAACTGGGACAAACTTTCCGAATGGGTAAAAAGTTTGGAAGACGATGAAATTGCTGTACAAAATCTCAAAAACGCATTTCTTAAGGGGTCTGCTCAATCGGTACTTTGCTTGTTATTGCCATACCAACACGTTTCACGAAAAAGCGAATGCAGATACATGCGCTTCTCGTGACAGACCAGCTACAAATTTTGGATGAGTTTGTGCAAAGCATTTTCGGAACAGAGGCCGAGGAAAAATTCAAGACAGTTCTAGGGAAAAACTTTCGTCTGGAAATTTTAAGGACAAATCCTGCTTCTTTTCTTTACGCCCCCATTACATCTTGCGAAATTGAGAGATAAATTTCGATGGTACGAGCCAAATTTGTCAAAGTTGTTAATATCGAGGAAGTGACTCTACAAAAACTTGTTTATGTGCTTGTCTTCATTGGCGTCTAGGAATTGACCTATTTTAACACCAATATTCGTTTTTAAACAAATATTTCATGATCGTCAGCAACTATTTTTCCGGTCCCTGATTCTGTCTTCATATTCTGTAAAATAGTGTGATTTGTATTCCATTTTTAGCTGCATTGACCAGCTGCTTTCAGTTTTAAAGACTATCCTATCTCATAAAACCTTTAATTATTGCCTATCCTCGATTAAGTGTCATACGTAAAAAATAAATTGCCAATATCTCTCTGATGAATATCTGTAAATTATTTTGAAAATATACAAGGACATTTTAGCTAGTACAAATTTACATAGTACTCAAGAAACGCATAATTACTATATATGGTAGACCGGGGCAGAATGGTTAAATTTTCTGTGAAAGGAATTATTTTATTCAAAATAAATGTTTAAATACACAATATTGCTGATAGTAATAAAATCCTGGTTGAATAGTACAGAATACAGCAAAATAGAAAACAAGATATAGATATACTGTAAAATGCTTATACAATACACATTCAGTATAACATCGGGGTCAAACGGACAAACACGGGGCATAACGGACATTTTTATTAAAAAGTGTTTGTGTTAAAGTTATTGTATAAAGAAACCCGAAATCTTCTTTAATCGCATTCTGCACATGTGTTTGACCCAAAACAGTTCTCACAAACCCATAATGTACATATAGTACACTCGAAAAATCTGTTTTTTCATTGCCTCCAAAAAGTGATCCACAAAGTGGACATGTAATCTGAAGTGCATGCTTATTCTTTGCTTTTGATTTCTGAACTCGCTTACTAGGCTCACTAGAATCCAACACAGCCAACTTCCGTTTTGTAGAAGCAGTGCCCTTTTGAGCAGTTCCAGAGTAGCGGTTTTTTTAGTCCGATTTTTTTGATAAATTCGTCTGAGGTTGTTATTGCAATATGCGGCTGCTTGTGATGGGGGTTTGCAATTTTTTGAGGGGATGGCGAAATAATTCGTAAAGCTTCTTGAAAGCAAGCATTGACAGGCGTCGTTGGGCCCAGATCCTTGCTGGAGCATTGCAGCAGTTCACCCTGTTTCTAACATGTTTCAGTTTCTTCATTGAAAAAAGACGACGAAATTATGAAATCCCCAGACGAAGTTGGGTTGCGAAATGGATAGAGTCCGCAATGATTGAAACCCTTAAATATGAAATGCCTGGCGGACTCTATTATATTCGTCCACAAGGGGTTAAATATTTGATGAAAATCGAATTTTGTTAGCACGAATTTGTCAGCATCTTTCAAGAAAGACCTGGAGTTCCTCCGGTCACTTCTGCTTGAGTGGTTTATTAAAATGTGTATCAAACGGCTGTAAACGATGGTTGGTATGCGGGCAAATAATAACATTGTTAGCAACCCCTTCAATTCCCATATGAGACCCATGTTAATCCATGATAAGAATTGTCGGAAAACCATTCTCTCTGCGACAACTGCGCAAAAACAACTTTAAGAACTCTAAAAATATTTGTTTGTCTATATAACCTGTTTTTGAGCTGTTAAATCTGGTTCCTTGTGGAAAACTGGAACAGTCCGAGGCATTTTTTCTCCGAAAATTAAAAACGGCGGTATAAATTTACCCAACACGTTTGTACATGGTAACAAGGTAGTCAATGTTCCTCGCTCGTCAACTTGCACCTTAGATACAGTCCTACTGACCTTCTTTGCTACAACCTTTTTTCTACTTGTAGGCACTGAAGACAGTCCCGTCTGATCGCAATTGTAGATAAGATGTGGCTTGTCGATTACCCTTTTTACACGAAGAAATTTTTCACCGATGCATGACCCTCGCAAAGCCATACGCCATTTGACATACTCCTCTTACCGTTTAAGGAAATCTCTGTCAGCAAGGTACAATATTCGACTCTTTAAAATATTCTCTTGTTCTTTTGTGAAAATTGTTTGAAAACTCCCACGAGACTGTGTCTGGGGGATTAATAGATGCCTCAACAGAGTGGTACGGGGTATTCCAAACTCTTGTACAGCATCAGCCAGCCTAATCTCATTTTTCTGGATCGCCTCTACTGCTTGTGTTAATGCCTGCTTGCCATAGCTGCCTTGATTCGTCTTTATTTTGTAATTTCTTACCATTTCTAAAATAAATATGCAATTGACCGTTCTGCCCCGTATATTTTGGTTTATGAATAAACGACTATAAGAGAAATAATATCTGACAATAACTTTTTGGGATGTCTATTTGTGCATTGTACATGCATAATAAAACAATATTTATTAGAAATGAATTGAAGTCTTTTCTTACTGTTTTTATTTTAAGATGTGAAATCTGAGATTCTCTATAAAGCTCATAGACCAATTAATTTAGAATGTTATATTTCATTGCATAATCAAGACAAACCAGTGCATGAAATTTGATATCGATGCTTGGTTCATTAGCCAATAGGAAATGAGCTCAAATCAACTCACGCATTGCGCTAGCCATTTATGCAAATGAATTAATTATATTAATTCACCATGTGCGTTCTGCCCCGGTCTACCCTATGAATTATTATTATTATTATCTATTGCACTCGCTGCTTTGACATGCAATTTAGAATTTTTTAATGATATGATAAAATTTTTTAAAATTCCAAATTAAAAAATATAAAAAATAATTGTTCTTTTTGAGTCCTTGGAAACGGTTTTCATTGACTTGCTTTAAAAGATTTATTAAATCATATTTTCTGAGTAAAATAATTCTTGTTCTTGTGCAAAAACTAAATATCAAATTTATGAATTTTTAGATAATTGAGAAAAAAGTTTGTAAGTTTCATTATCTTGGAGTGTTTGAAATGCCCAATCAATGTAATGCTATAATAACATATATTCTAATGGTATTCCGGAACAAAAATTTCTTTGGCTTTCATGCCAATTATAGTAAAAATCGTTTCAGTTTAATAATCTGGTCCCAAAAATACTAAAACTTTGAAAAACATTTTGATATATTTTCAAATATATATATATATATATATATATATATATA
>CABFPE010000625.1:281690-324839 GCA_900660155.1 Hofstenia miamia | reverse complement strand
AGCAGTGCTTCCACTTTTTCAAATTTATTTTCAAAACTATGTCCCGTCCTTACAGAATTTACTGGAAGCAGTGCTTCCACTTTTTCAAATTTGTATTTCAAAATTATCCTTACAGAATTTAGTAAAAGCACTGAATTTCATGTAAAAATTCTGAACAACAAGTGGTTTTGGGAACATATTTGTGATGTCCGGAAAATGCAAAAAATTGTTCTAAAACATATTGGTGCATAGTTTAAAATAGGGTATAATTGAATAATTATTTATACGGGTATGGCCGTAGTTTTTTGACCCATGGCTGCCAAATCCAGAATGTCTAAAAAACGCCTTTTTTCATATCAAAATCAATAGAAAAGTGTAAAAAGTTATTGAAAACTGATCATTTTGAGAAAGCTGCATATATACTACCCTGCCTTTCTTTACTATTTATATATATATATATATATATATATATATACATATATATTTGAAAATATATCAAAATGTTTTTCAAAGTTTTAGTATTTTTGGGACCAGATTATTAAACTGAAACGATTTTTACTATAATTGGCATGAAAGCCAAAGAAATTTTTGTTCCGGAATACCATTAGAATATATGTTATTATAGCATTACATTGATTGGGCATTTCAAACACTCCAAGATAATGAAACTTACAAACTTTTTTCTCAATTATCTAAAAATTCGTAAATTTGATATCGATGAAAGCATAAACAACTATGACAGCAGACATGTCTTCAACTTTGAGTGGAATAAGCTACTTTTTCTTATTAGAACGCTTTTGAGTACGGTGAGAAGAATGTTGATTATTGTCTTGTCCATCATTTCTATTTCCATTGGATGGTGGTTTTTTTTCACGCTAAACAGTAGAGCTAGTAAAATATAATTATTTCTCATTCACTCCTACGTTGTCAACAATCAGAGACTTTTGAAGACCGGATTAGGGCAAATTAAATTTTGTACAAAAGTATCAACATTAATTAATTGAATATAGCCCTGGCTACATAGTGGTTAACATTTGAGGTAAAAAGAGAACAATGCAAAAAGTAATGGCATTTAATAAAAATGGAACAAAAATGTGATTGTAGTAGATATGAGATTCTGAATAATGAATTTTTATAGGAAATGTTAAGATGATTCAACCAAATTAAAAAAGTTGAAAACGCTTGACACTTCTTTTTAATTAACGAGATCTAAGCTTGCATTAAAATCCTTTATTATGATTTTAATCTAAGAAAAATGAGGAAAAACTTACGTAAATTCCCCATCATGGGCAGACCCCATAATGCGCATTAGGGCTTTACGATATTCGCAAAGAAGGTGCAGACATGAGGGATTCACTAGATTCACGGTGATGATAGTATTGAACTAAATGCAATAATGAATGTATGTAAAATAAACAAGCAACTTGAAACAGGCAGCAATAAATCAAGCCAAAGTAATTGAGTGACATAGTTTCTATTTTCAGATAGTCTTTAAAATTCACATTTGATGTATGAATGTTAACTAATACCACGCCATTTTAAATTAAATTGTATGCGTTCATCAAAGTAAATTCATTTTTAAAAGAGAATATAGTTATAAATATTAACTTAGGAGTCACTATTCATGCGCTCCTCAACACATTTTAAATATATTATGTATGATAAAAATAATGACAACAAAATTTTTTTTGATAAAAGTGCATATATTTGAATTTTCCATGAATATTGTGTGCACATGCGTTTAAATAAATGCAGTTAATTATTTTATTATAATTTATGTAATTAGTAAATATATTTCTTATAATTTCTACTCTTGTTCTTGAATATTTGAATATTCAATAGTATATACTTGCAGTTTTCGTTTAAAATTTTGAAAATAAAATCTTCAAAAATAATTGCTTGCTATCTCAAGTATTTACTTTGGAATAAGTTGGCTAGAAAATCTAAACAGCTCAAGCATTAATATTTCGGAAATATTATCAATTAGGAAAATTACTATATATTTCGTCTATTAACTCTTAAATTTGTAGCATCGCGTTTTTGAAATAATTTAACACTAGAAAGTCCGAGGCATTAGTAATGCCTCATGTAATGAGAATTTAAATGGAAAAACCGCTTGTTTTGTTCTTCTTACACTTTCATTTGCTTTGTTTTCGTTTGTTTTACTTGAATGCGTCAATTCTGACAACCGCATGAATTTAAGATATAGAATTGTTGGACTTTCTAGTGTTAATCATACGATATTTTATTAAAACTAAAAGTATTAAGATTAATTCAAAACGTACTGTCAGTCATGTTTTCCACTTCCAATCATTACTATGGATCTTTTTCATTTCATTTGCTGCTCGTTTTAATCAATATATAATGACATCCTTGAAAATAATATTGCATTGGTAAATTTTTGTAATTATTGATTATTTTGTAAAATTCTGCAATTTTGAACTAATAGGTTTCAGTGCATCCTTCATAATTGTAAATTTCTTTATGCAAGAAAACTTCAAGTCTGACATTCTGATATTTCTTTATCTGATGAGGAATCTAGTTGGTAATTAAGTTAAAAAAGTTTTCTTCCACAGAGTGAATTCAGGAGGAATTTACATTAGGATTTTTCTCCAGGCCTGTTACCAATGAAAATCTTATATTGCTATCGTTAAATGTACAGAAGTTTTCACGAGAATTTTCCAGCATCGATTTCCCTAAACCTATTCAACCCGGTCCTATGTCTGAGAAGAGAAGATTTACACCCTCTATAGAACAAATAAACTAACAACGGCTATTTGGAACCGTCCCATATCAGTGGTTTATAATCGGTCTAAAGAATTAACAATACATAAAGATAAAAGCTGTTTTGCCTCTTGGTGCTGTGCTCACTCAAGAGGGAAGAGGATCTCACTTGTCAAGGACCTATTCCAACTCTAAAAGAGAACATTCTCAAATAGAAAAGAAGGCATTGGTAATTATCTGGGCTATAAACAAGCCACGTCATTTAAAGATTAAGACAGACCACCACTCTCTTTTTACTTGATTTTCAATCAGAATTCAAATTTACACGAAAAAACCTTTGCGCATATATTAAGATGCTGAATAGAATTAACAGAATATGACTATAATGTTTCATACTGCAACCCTGGAAACATTGAGCATGCAGACTACTTGAGGTAATGGAATTCAAATGTTAATGTTTCTTGTGCAGTCATTCATCAAAGACTCAAAAAGAGCAATATTACAAACAATGCGCAAAGTAGCTTACAATAGTGATTGAGAGGTGACAAATTTATTATTCCTGCGGCGTACAGAGTTTACATCGACTAAAGAATTTACATCGACCGGAATATACATCGATCAGAATTTACATCGACCAGTTTCAAACAAATGCGACCCTTTTAAATCATTAACATGGAAAACCTTTTGATTGAAACCACGAACCGAGGAAATCCTCTTTTAGTCATTCAAGGATTTCGATTTGCTCTAAATCGTACTAAATCGAATAGAAAATATTGGAAATGCGTTAAGTGCAAAGTAAAGGCAATTTCTGATTTAAATAATAACTTCATTACTTTGCCAGATGTAGAGGATCACTCACATTCTTCAAATATAGAGGATGTGAGTAATGCAAAAAATGCACGCAGAGCAATGTCACAGTCAATGCATGAAAATCCTTTACAAAGTGCCTCAAATGTTTATGCTAATGTTATGGGAACGGGAATTATAATAATATTTATGCTTATTTTTCATTCACTCACAAAGCTATGAACGCCATTCCTGCAAACAATTTCTCTTCTGCATTTTCCATCTTGTAAATTGTTTTTTTACCCGTTCGTAGTGCTTTCTATAGTTACTTTACACTAATTGTACGTACCTTTATAATTCTTGTATAGTCTTTTAGTAGTAGTAATAGGCATTTTATTAATCTTTAATTAAAAAACTGTGGGGATAGTAGTAGTAATGCTTGTAATATTTAAGAAACTATGTTTAGCTTACACCCCAGGAAGCGGTTCATGTAAAATTAAAGGAATCAGTAACTCGCTCCTTAAATATTATAAAGTCTAAAACTCTTCCTCCTCTACCTGAATCTGCGGAAGATTTAGCAATCCCTGAGCTCTTCAGGAAGGATAATTTTGGTGGTGATTTTGTGCAGTATGATGCGTCTATGATGAAACTATTGGTTACTGCTAATGTTTTGCTTGCGGATGGTACAATTGACGTTGTGCCTCGGTTTTTCCTGCAAACGTACTCGCTTTGATTTTTCTATCATGGAAAACTTTTTGTCGGCGCTTATGCTTTGACACGAGTGCAGTATGCAACATTAAATATATTTTAAATTTAATCTTTTTGTTTTAGGTGTACTGTGCAATTCTCCAATTTTTGAAACAGTTTTCTTAAGAAATACATGTGACGTTTCAACCTCAAGTTTTTATGATTGATTTTGAGCCAGCGATGATTGCTGCAATTAAGACATGTATTATATATATATATATATATATATATATATACATATATATACATATATATATATATATATATATAGCGACATATATATTATAATTCTCTTTTTAGTCTTGCCATTAACACGAATTCGCGGATGCTATTTTCATTTTACTCAGTGTAGCATACGAGCACTAGGAAGGATGGGCTTGATGAGGGAATATCGTAGGACGCCTCTTGTTAGATTGGTAATAAGAAGTGTTGTGGCAATAGCATTTCTACCGTTGTTTGAAATTGGACCAACTTTTCAAGCATTTGAAGGAATAATTCAGACTGATGGATGTTTCAACTTTCTTTTGCCATATTTTCANATATATACATATATATACATATATATATATATATATAGCGACATATATATTATAATTCTCTTTTTAGTCTTGCCATTAACACGAATTCGCGGATGCTATTTTCATTTTACTCAGTGTAGCATACGAGCACTAGGAAGGATGGGCTTGATGATGGAATATCGTAGGACGCCTTTTGTTAGATTGGTAATAAGAAATGTTGTGGCAATAGCATTTCTACCGTTGTTTGAAATTGGACCAACTTTTCAAGCATTTGAAGGAATAATTCATACTGATGGATGTTTCAATTTTTTTTGGCCTTATTTTCAGTATTTTTGGTAATAATTAATTTTAATATTTAGTCCCTTAATAATTGATTAGAAATACTTGGCTTCAGAGATTCAAACCGGAAGTGTGGTGCGTCACAAATGAGGCATTTTGGTGTATCGAGAGTTTTACCTTCGAATTCTAATATTTGGACTTTTATTGAATTTCTCAGAAATCAGGACTTATCTTCTCGACAATTGCTAGCGAAATTGGATCCACAGTAAAGAGATTAAATAAACTGTACTCTGGTATTAACAATCGCGTTACTGCACTGCAAACTAAGTACAACAAGGGTGAATGCTCAAGAAGTTCTTTTTTGAGAGGCATTGCATATAATTTTATGGGATTGCCTAATTTGCCCGAAACTGATGTCAATTTTGTTCATGACGTGGCTGCTGGGGAATTGAGCTTCGATTGGGCACGAATTGATTTTATAGAAGATCTTAATGCTCCACACGCCAAAGAACTACAACATACGAGATAGAAATTATGCGAAATACAAACATTTTTATTAACAATAATACTACATTATTATATACCTCGTAAGTGTTTAATATGTTGACCGTTTTATTTGTGAGTTGAAGTTGTTTCATATAAATTACATTGTAAAACGTCTATAATCAGTTCCCATTCTTCCTCCTCATCTACCACTACTATGTACGCTCTCGTGCTTCTATCACCTCCCTCGTCTGTATTTTGAAATCCCATAATATGTCAACCTCCTCATTCTCTATGAACTCTGTGAATTACGCTCATGTCACTTTTCTCCTGCTTCTAAGTACTGCTGGCCACCCAGGCTCCAATATACCATTCGTCCCACCTTGTCTTTTCTGAACTTACTCATTCTGCGTCAATTTCTCACAACCGGCTATCAGATCATTTAATCTCTTCAAATATGACTTACATAGCGTACACTTATCACTTAACTCCGCTATTTTGTTTATGTGAATCTTCGTCCAGTTTCTACTGATTGCTTGTGTCTGTGCTACTACTATCAATGCTTATATTGTTAAACTTGAAAAGAAAACGCCGCCGCATCAAATGTTCAGCAACCTGGACAAAGTTTTCACTACTGAGGCTCTCTTGCAACTTTATAAAAACACCCCTGAAGAAGAAATTCCCACGCTTTCTGATGCCTATGTCCAACCTTCCCAACAAATGTTCGATCTGCGGAAACTTCTACTTCTCTAGTAACTCATTCCTCTAACATTGGTCGCTCTCCTACACCACGTCAAAATTCATCTTTTAAGGAAACCTCTCGATATTAAATAACCGAAACCTAACTACGTCAAATCTATCAAACCCAACACGACTACGCTTCTAATCGATAGTAGTATTCTAAAGTATGTTCGATTCCATAATCTTCTTTCAAATCGGACGAAAACCTTTCGCTCTTATCCAGGACACAATACAAAGAAGCTCTGTAAAACATCTCATCGAATCCTAAAACTCACATCAATTCAAACAATCAACTATGGTCCTTTAGATACCTTCAAAACCAATGACACTCAGTCCTTCAAAACTAAGCCTAAGCAAGCTAATCGCTGAAGTTCGTCCTCAATTCACATCTTACTTCATCTATGTACTTCAATCACTCCATACTGTCACGATTCCATTCTCTATCTGTGAACAATTTTTTCGTCAATCCCGTTTTCCAAATATTTTTATTTGCGCTTCATCACAATAATGATAAACTTCTTCCTTGGGATTGAATACAAATTAAACTTCACATGATTCGCAATCGCCAATCTTACTTCAGAATCTACGAAATCTTCAATCCATTTCACTATATAACAAATATTTCCACTCCTTCATATCTATCAAAGTGAACTTGTACTTTATATTTTCTATCTTTCAACATCTTTGTATAAGAAATCCATCTATATACTATATTCACTTACGCTTAACACCACTCAGCTAACAACACACCTCCACTAAACACTACTACATAATGACACTTAAATTTTGTAAGCTTAATATTTACTAATTCTTCAGTTTTTGCTCTAAAGTTTATTGGAAAATATACAGCTATTTTCAAAAACACTTTTCTTCTCACTTTTAGTTGATGAGATTTCTTGTTTCAGGAGACGCTAAGCTTAACCCAGGACGAGGAGTTCGTAAATAGAAGGAGATGAAAACCTCTAACCACAAGTGATAGCTGGAGGGTAATTACGCGAAGCATTTCTAAACTAATATAATTCAGTGTAGTGCCTCGGACATGTTGTGTGTTTAATTGCTCTTCAAATTACAAAGAAAACCATACATGATGATGAAGAGCAAAGAATTTGGATATTTCGCTATTCCCCAAAATGGTAAAATCACTAAACACACTGTGATTTGTGAAAAGCACTGGCCTTCTGGATTTAAAGAAAAACGTATTTCGGCAAACTGAGACCAGAAGACTCTCCTGTTTATAATCAATGCAATGCACCTCCATCGTCATTCCCCACACCAATAAAAAGTATAAAGTGTGAGCAAAGGTGTATGGTTAATGTTGGAATTCTGCCTGATGAGCTTCCTGATTTCAACAAGAAGACAAGTTCCAATTCAATGCGTTCAACAAGGCCTTCAACTGCCTTAATGTAAAGTCACCAACAATCGACTGTCACATAAATGATTATTCCGTTACCCATTTACTATGCTAGATGATGATAGATACTTTTTTCTTTCAGAAGCTGCATTGGCTCTTAGTAGTATGGGGTCAAATGATTCACGTATGAAACGATGTCAAGGTTTGACTACCGAAACATCACTTGCTTTTGCAAGCATTGTGGAAGCCTTAATTTCATTAAGCAAGTATTTTTTATCATCAGGAACACTTAAATATGTTCTAGGTAATTCACCAAATTCATTATATATTCAAAGACATAGGTGCTAATTAAAATATTCAATTATGCTTTAGTATTTCACTACTAAACGAACTTTAAAAATATAATTTTGAATTAAAACAATGAATTTGGTGTGCAATAGGCCTGTTTCAAAATGATGACTTGGCATTTGGTTCTTATCGGCAGAGTTGTGGAGGAAACTACTACATAGATTTTGCAGATGTGCGTTTTTCCTCAAAAGTTAGCCTTCTTCATCTTTTTCCATAAATTTGAGGTGGATTTCCGATCATTAGAACAAACATCAAATTTGTTTTTTAATAAAAACAAACTAAATGAGTTATATTTCGCTCAACTTGAGCATTGTCAATTGACAAAATTTCCCACTAAATATGCATTATTTAATAAAAAGATATTATATATAGTTAAACGTTGATTAGAGGTAATTTGTGCTTATATATGTAATCATGTTTGGTGTTAAGACTTCGTTGCATTGATCTTATGTATATACTTTCAATTACTTTTAAATTTGTGGGGATGGTTGATCTTAAAACTTTGTGGTCATAATGTAATCCACATTTTCTTAGGTGTTCTGATATTATTGACTTAGTTTGGTGTTCTTCTATTTTTCTTCTTATTTGTCTGCTACTATATCCAATATAGTCCTCACCACAGGTGAAATTGATTTTATTGATAACATTGGACTTATCGGATATCTTTGTCATTGATTTAAATTCTAGGTGTTGACTAAGCTTTCGCTTTGTATAAACAAATCTCGCATTTTCTTTAATATAATTTATTCTTCGTATTTGAATAATCATATCTGTTGTGTGCTTCCCTCAATATTCAATTTTAAAAATGTGTTCAAAATTATACGAATATTTTCCTGTCTTGTTCAATATTTCATCTAATGTTTCTTTAATAAATTTGTTAATAAAATTACTTGGATATTCGTTTTTCTTCAGATTCGCCTTTAGTTTGATTATTTCTTGGTTTATGATTTCATAAGAACTTGAGATGTATTGCTCCTTTAATTAGTGCTATTTTGTATGCTACAGATGAATTTGAATTGAAATTTAAAACTAAACCTGTATCCGTTAGCTTTCTATAAGTTCCTGTAACAAAGCCATTTCCTGTTCTACTAATGTTCAAGTTTAGAAATGGAAATTTTTAAGTTCTTTTTCCATTGTATATTTTATGTTGTCATCTATTGAATTTAGTTTTGTTAGTATCATTTCTGCATCTTCTTCATTATTTACTATAGCAAATATATCGTCCATATATCTTTCATAAAATTGAAATCTGATGCTATTTGATGCATACTGTTTCTAAATAAAGTTTAAATAGATGTTAGCTAGGGTTGGGCTTAAGGAATTACACATAGCTAAACCATCTTTCTGCAAGTAAAATTCTCCCTTAAATTCCATTAATGAATTTTTCGCTGCAAGCATTAATAGCGTCTTTGTTGTTTCGTAATTTAGATCGTAAATCGTTATGTCTTTGCTTTTTAACATATCTATTACAATGTCTATGGCTTTTTCTAGAAGAACATTGGTGTATAAACTTTTGATGTCGTGTGATAGCATAAACTTATCGCATTCTAACATTTCATTCTTTTCATTCACACAATGCAGTTATGCTGTTTACAAAGTAATTGTATTTGTACAAACTACATTGTAAAGGTGCTGACGCATGTTCGGAACATGTATTATAGTGAAAACAATTTACCTGATAAATGCTTCAAGTCATTAGCAAATTGCTTGCTAAAATGAACTGCAAGAAATAAAAATTGATACTTTTTGTAAACAAGTTAATAAATTGAATTCGAGTTAAATTTATATATATATATAATATGCATTTGTAATTTACTTTTATCACTAGTTTTTTACAAAATTGTGGTAATAATCGAATTAATCTAATTGATGCCTATTCATAGCTTACAATGTTTTTACCCTCCAGATGCTGCTTGCGGTTAAATCTTTTCCTCTCCTTTTATTTACGAACTCCTTGACCCAGGACCAATTCTAGAAGAATTGCAAATAGAAAAACTAAAAAAATACGAAATCTGAATGCTAGAAGTCTCAATTCAAACACAAATGATTTCCTTCAATTAATAAATATGATAAGTCCAAACGCAATATTCTTAATTACTGAAGCTTGGCTGCTAATCCTAATTTGTTTAATCGTAACCGACATTATGACATTATTTCGATGTTTTCATAAAAACCGATTGAGTAGAAGTGAGAGGCCTCATGATAATTACTCATAAATATTTAAAACCACAGCATAATTTGGAATTTGAATTAAACCACGATGTAATTGAAACACTCTGGATAGAAATCATATAAATATATTTTTGTGCAGAACTCTCGAATTTTATTATTTAAAGCAGTGAACGCTTGCGTTGTTTTTAATTATTCAGAATTTGAAAAAGTCAATTATTTGACATTCAGAAATAACTCACAAACGAACACTTAAGTTGCATCTCAAGTATTCATCTAAATGTGCTTTCATTTCAAAGTGAGACGCATTCAAGTTCTTAAATAGAGACTTAACGGTTTGCATGAATCTCACCCGAGTTCCCGAGTTGAATGTCAAAAGAAGCTATTAATCTAAGAACATTACATTTTTACAAAAACCTTATTAAAAAATTGTATATGTATGGACTTATGTTGCCGCAAATAGCAAGGAATTAGAAAACATGATATGACTTTGATTAGGAGCTTCTTGGCTGGCCTCTATAATTGTTATTTCTATTCGCTGCCGTCAAGTTAAGATTCGCAAATAGGCCGCAAATTTTAAAGTCGTTCCCAGAAGTAAAATTTTTATTGGTTCAGATCTTAGCCGACCGTTAGCCGCGACTTACAGTCGACCGCTACCAAAGCCTATAAACGGCAGTCGATACACAGAATGAACGTGAGAATGAAGATGTTTCGGAGAGGTTATTGATTCAATCATTGCGGATGGATGAATGATTTACCGCACATACATTCATGATTTTATGAATGCCCTCCCTGCGATTGAAATATGCTCATACCAATAATGCAGTTCTTAGCATTAATTTCAAAAACCATTATCTTAAAATTCCATTTTTTTTGTTTTTTGTTTTTCAAACTTATTTAAATCATAGTAGTACAGAACACTAGACCACAAATTCCATCACCAATATTGCCAAATAACAGGCCCAACAGATTCACTATACTTTAAAGATTACTATGTATTAGGGAATGTGAACAACGTAATCAGCTATTTTTCTGATGGTGCTTTCCCACATAATATTTTATCAAGAATACAAAATTCACATGCAAATGTTTGTTTGAAAAACGTGATTATGTGGTAATCGGAAATTAGCGATATTTTGGTAAATATCAGTTCTAAACCAATCCTGACATTTCAAGAATTGATTTCATTTTTACATGATGTTCTCTCTTTAAATTTTGTCTGACAATTCATGTTCAAGTAGTCATGGATGTTCTAGTGTAAAGGAACTTGTATATTTGACTATGTTCCATTTTAGTTAATGTTGAAATTGATGACACTTTTCATCTCCATGTTATAGAAGGACTTATCTATGTGCTGAAGGGAATGAATGCCATTAAAAAAAAATTTCATCGACCGTAATAGAAAAATCCAGTTTAGCAATTGATATTAAATTGCATTCTCAATTACATTATACAGTCATGGTCATAAATATTCGATCACCAGTTTTCACAGGTTATTTCTGAAAGTATTAAGCCTACAATGTAGATTTTCTGTCCTTATGTCAATAATTTTATTGAAAATTTATATTTTGTGTTAATTTTTTTATTAGAATTTTAGCTTTCATTTTATGCCCTGTGAAGGGGAACCCTAAAAATTATTTCAATAAATATACATGCTATGTAAAATATAGCAGAAAAAGCAAATTTACTGCAAAAAATTTAGTATATTAACCAATTTTGACGTCAGTGCACTCATTTGTTACAAATATATTGATAGTCACATTTTGCGATAATCCTATTATATTTTTATATTATTGTAGATTTTGATAGTGAGGTTTAACCATGTTTGAAAAAAACTGTTTTAATCACATACAATTTTATATATATTTAAAAAGAACATATTGAATTTTGAGTAAACTTTTGCAGTTAACAATTGGAATCAGTAAGAATATTATTCACATGAAATATTTTATTCAAATGTGTGATGTGAAATGCGATCAACAGCCTCAGAAGAAAAAAATAATTAAATTGAAAAACATGTACAATCAACATACACTTGAAATTGACTTTATTCTGCTTATTTCATTTTAGGAAAATTTAAGCGTCGCAGTTTTAAATATTTTAGGGAAAATCTTTCAAAAACTACAACAAATTGAATCAACAAACATCATTGCAAACTATCTGAAATGCAAAAAGTTACACAAAGAAAAATCTCATAATTGAATCCTTTTGTTTGCCTGCGCAAATCAAAAACCAAGGAGGTTGGAGTTAGCGTTTTACACTGAAGCACAGAATGAATAATTAGTCAGATGTTTTACTGTTGATTTTACTTGAATAACGTTATATTATTTCTACATCTGCACAAACGTAAGATTTGCTTTTACTTTTATAATTCAAAATTTTTTTTTCCGATTATAACATTTAAAAATATCTTAAACATAAATTAACTGGAAAAATGTCAAGATTTGTCTTGCAATTTTCACGAGCTTCAGTCAATAATATATATATATTCGAAATCTGAAATTGGACCTTTTTTGCTTTCCCCTCCACACAAACATTATTTTCATAGAACATGGAATGTTTGAATTGGAAACAGGATTGGTGACTTTGGTTTAAGGCTTAGGTTATAAAAACATTAATTTATGTTTTTAGGTTGAGGAAACATGGATTTCAGACTTTAGTTTAGGGTTTTGGTCTATAAAAAACGAATTTAGGTTAGGGTTATGGTTAAAATTAGGTGAAGCATAGATCCTGAAAAGTGAAGAATAATCTGGTGAAATGAATAATTATCTCGGAAATTCGGAAAAATGAAGAATTGACAGGGATTAGGGTTATGCCTAAATATATGCTTATGTTTTCAATGCAAACATTCCTTGTTCGATGACAATGTTAGTGCGGGGGAGGGGGCTTTTGGGAAAGCAAAAAAGATTCCTGGAATTTTGAATTTAAATAAGGCCAATTTGGATATTGTTTGTATTCGAGATGAGCGCGGTACAGGTTTTATAAAAACTTTTCCATTGCAGAAAAAAAACTTCACCGCTATAACCACTGCAATAAATGAAATTTTAAACTTCGTAAGAAAAGATTGATATTTCAGAATTGGTCTTAAGGTTAGAATCATCCGTAAAAAATAAAATACAACATTTGAGATATTTTGTCAATTCATCTAATTTTAATAGAGCAGTATCCAATTTTGGATATGAAATCTATTAATTTTGCTTCAGAAACAGTGTTTTGAGAAATACTTAGAGAAACCGCAAGTTGTTTTAATTCTACCACTAACCACAGCAAAGGTGTAAATCACTACCCCGGTATTCCGCAGTATTACCGCACCGCACTCATCTCTAGTCTGGATTTAGACTAATTTAAGGGCGCTGATTCTGAAAATCATACTAATTTTGTCTTATCTGGTCAAGTTTTTGAGATTTGCTTTTTTATAGCTTTTTTACATTAAAATTAGAACTAGGTGTATATACACTGTAACATTATAATAATAATAATAAGTGTAGGTTGTTATTGTGATGTATGTTAAATGATTAGGACATCACAAACCTTCAAGTAAACTCAATACTCAAATTTTCTGTAGTAAATAAAAGATTAATTAACGCAAATGGTCTAGTAATTAAAAATTTAATATTATCATTGTAATATAAAATTGAAGAAGCTCTAAAGAATGCTGCAAATAGCTAAGGAATAGTAGAAAGTCATATATATATATATATAGAATATATTAATATAATATAGAAGATAAATCATCCAAATATAGTATTTTAGACGGATGCCAAACTAATATTATGCAGAATGCCATCCAAATATTGAAATACACTATTCTGTATCGGATCTTTAATATTTAATATGTCATTATAGTAAAACGCAAATTGGTGCACAAGAGTAATTGATGCACTACTTCTTGACGAACTAGGAATTTTATAATGATTTTAATCTGCTGAATCTAAGAATAAAAATGACGTTGGTTTTCTTTAGTCTAATTTAGATGTTGAAGATTTCAAATACTTTAACTTGGTTGTATTACTATACTTTTTTCATTCCTTTAAAGGTTGCTTGTGAGTAAAATGAAGTCAACTAGATGTTGTCGAAATAGGTCTGACATATTCTGCTATATTTGCGGTGAATACACACTCATTCCTTATAGGAATCCAGTCACAACTTTTATAAAGCAAACTTATCATGCCTATTTTGGTATGAAACTTGGTGACCAGGACAAAGCTTGGACTCCTCACATAGTGTGCAAGTCATGCACTGAATGTCTGCGTCAGTGGAGTAAAGGTAAGAAAACCAGTCTAAAATTTGGAATACCCATGGTATGGAGAGAATCCAGAGAACATGTCTCGGACTGCTATTTTTGCGCTATTGATGTGACTGAGATTAATACAAAGCACCGTAAAATTCTGAAGTTTCCTGACCTTGAATCAGCATGTCGTGTTGCTCACTCTGATAAATGCCCATTTCCTGTCTATGCAGCGCTTTCTGAACATAATGATAACAGTTCTACCGCTTCGGAAGAGAGCCAAGAGGATGAAAAAGCGGATTCTAGCAATGATACTCCACATCTTTTATCCCAGAATGAGCTTAATGATCTTGTTCGTGAACTTAATTTGTGTTAACTTGTTCTCAGCTGAGCTCTTTGCAGCTAGATTAAAAGAAAAAAGGCTCTTGTCTCATGGCACAAGTATCACTTTCTATCGCAACAGGCATCAAGAATTCCTTTATTTCTTTTTTGAAGAAAAAGATTTGGTTTACTGCACAAATATTGTTTATCTCCTGCAAAAGCTTGGAGTGCCACATTATGAACCCCAACATTGGAGGCTTTTATCAGCAGTTGTAACAGATCATTAAAATGTTCTGCTTCATAATGGCAACCAGCTTGCTTCAGTACCCCTTGCTTACTCAATTTCACTGAAAGAGAACTATGATTCAGTGAAGTATGTGCTGGAAAAAATCTCTTACTGTCAGCACGAGTGGCAGATGTGTTGACTTTAAAATGGTGAATCTTCTATTGGGTCAACAGTCTGGATTTTTGTGCATGTGGGACAGTAGGGACAGATCTTAGCACTATATCAGCCCGGTAGATCAAACAAAATTGTCAACAATCCTCTTGTGGACACACAAAATACTCTTGCCACCGCTGCATATCAAGCTTGGCGATTAAACAGTTTACCAAAGCCCTGGACAAGGCTGGTAGTTGGTTCTCTTATTTGTGCCATGTTTTTACAGGATTATCCACTGAGGAATTGAAAGGTGACATTTTTTATGATCCTCAAGTTCGTCAGCTTATCAGAGATCCTGATTTTGAGAAGTCAATGACCAATTTGGAATTGGAAGCATGGAAAGCCTTTGTTCAGGTTGTGAAAAATTTTTTGGGTGACAACAAAGCTAGTAATTATGAAGAACTTATTACCAACATGCTTTATGCTTTCAAGAACCCAGGATGCAACGTAAGCATGAAAATGCACTATCTATTCTCACATATCGATCGATTTCCTGAAAACATTGGCGCTATGAGTGACGAGCAGGGAGAAAGGTTTCATCAGGATATAAAAGAAATGGAAACCAGGTACCAAGGACATTGGGACGCAGCAATGATGGCTGATTACTGCTGGACTCTGAAGAGAGATATTCACTCTGCTGTTCACTCAAGAATATCAAAGAAATGTTGATGCACCTTACATGTCTTTCCTTTTTAATGTACGCTTTTCATTCCATTTTTTGAGATTGAATAAAAACATTCTATCAGATACATATTCTACTAATATCCTCAAAGTTTATTTATAGATAGAAGGCATTTATAAAAAGCAATTAAGAAAAAAACCTGACCTGATTGAGAAAAATGAGTGTCACTTTGGATTTTAGTGGCGCAAAATACTCTTAATTCAGCTAAAAAATTATAGACAACTTTCGTACTTGAATTTTTTGTAGGCCAGTGTTATGATATAATATTATTTGTTTACCAAACAAAAATTGGCTAAATTTGAATAAAACATTAAATTAAACTTTCAATGGCAAACACTAAAACTAGTGTCAATTTTTACGTCAATGAGTGGCCAAATACGTCTGATATTTCCAGTATTTAAAACTACCTTTCAGTATTTTTAGGTGATAGCCGGCTGATTTTTCTTCTTGTTGAGCATATCATTTTCAAGTTCATTGTTAGGTCATCCACAATGGCTTGGCTCAGATATTTCTAGAAGATCATTGTCTTTATAATAAAATGACTTCCGCAATGCTTGATGTTGTTTCCTAAATTGCAAATACACATAATATTAGCTTATGCTGTTCTCATTTGGGAATTTCATAATAGATTATGCTCGTTTAGTAATGTAATTGTCCTCAAATGTATGAAATATTATACTGCCGTTTTGTATTAAATCAATGTATTAGTCAATAATATTTGGTCTATTTTTTTTACAAAATTGTATAAGCATGCATTACTTAATCTGTTTGCCAGTCATCTACTTAGTCTCAGTATTAAGAAACATATAAAAACAATACAATGACATATTGCGTTGCCCTCAGAGGATTTAGAAAGAGAAGGCCAACAATTAAAACACCAAAAATTAAAATCCCAAAGAAATAAAATGCCAAAAATTTTAATCCCAAATAATGAAAATGCCAAAGAATTAAAATACCAAACAGTGAAAATGCCAAAGAATTAAAATACCAAAAGTGAAAATCCCAAAGAATTAAAATACCAAATTAGGGGAAGGCAATCAAATTCAAATGTGCCACTCCAATCAGAGTGTTGTATATAGAATTTGGTTGTGCTAAATAGTAACACGCTACATGAGGGTGTAATATCAAATTATTTCATGACCTTTGCATTTTAATCAAATTACAAGGAGCATGATATATATTTATGTACAAAAGTATATTTATGCAAATCAATATTTTTTATTAAATAGTACTCTTTTGTACATAAATATATATCACGCTCTTTGTAATTTGATTAAAATGCAAAGGTCATGAAATAATTTGATATTACACCCTCATGTAGCGTATTACTATTTAGCACAACCAAATTCTATAAACAACCCTCTGATTGGAGTGCCACATTTGAATTTGATTGCCTTCCCTTAATTTGGTATTTTAATTCTTTGGGATTTTCACTTTTGGTATTTTAATTCTTTGGCATTTTCACTTTTGGTATTTTAATTCTTTGGCATTTTATTTAGATTTGGCATTATATTTCTTTGGGATTTTATTTTTTGGTGTTTTAATTTTTGCTCTTTTATGTCATAAGTATTTGGTTATTTATTTCTTTGGCATTTTAATTTTTGGGATTAAATGTAATTACCCCTCAGAGTTGAAATGGTTCAAACTTTTAGAAACCAAGCTGAACCAAAACTTGTCAAATGAAAATGAACCGAAACAAACGCTTAAAGCTAATAACTTGAACAATTTCAAAAATTATTTTCTCTAGTAGCCTTGCCTTTCTCTTTTAAAAATAAATTACGAAATTAAATCATTTTAAATATATCAGGTATGCTATCTCGGATGAAGCTTTTGAGTATTGCTGCAATTCTTGTTGCTTATGTAAAATTACCTGTATACAGTACAGTTTAGGTATCAGTATTTTGTTTTGATCAGTCAGGAAAACTCAAACTGTCATCATAGTGTTTACATCATTAAAAAATGCTCACTGAAAAACCCGCATTGTAATTTTTAAGCCATCTCATATGGCAAAAAATGCTCAATTGTTCAGGAATTTATAAAACTTTAAAACCTAGTTTTGCATTTCTTCATTCGAGTGTTCTTTTCAATTTTAACAAAAATATATTTTCGATTTTGCTCATCTTTGATTCATTGGGGTGAACTATTTTTTTCATTTGATTCTTCTAAAAATGTGAGGGAAGATAAATTGAGACTAGTAGAAAGATTTAATCTATCTTCAATAAGGACTGTCTCATTTTTATTACGTCTGGAGTGCTGATAGATGTCGAGGTAATAGTCTAAGATGTATTGAATTGCAGCATAGCTCGTCCAATTTAAAGTAAAATGGAAAGTATGCTTTTGAAATCTTTTACATACTGAAACAGATTTATTAAGTGTGTTAGAAATTAATCAAAAGTTAATATACGAAATTTAATCATTTATAGAATTTATTATCTTGTTTGTACATGCATATTCAAATAGTGTATTTCTATATGCTGTTTATAAGCATATATTAGCTAGGATTCTATAAATTATTTTCAAACTGTAGTTGTTTTAATTACTTAGTCAGTTTACTTATAGTTTGCGCCTGGCCTCCATATGCTAAGACTACCAATTAATTCAAAAATGTTGGAATTGATGCACCACTTTCCCACAATTTTGAATAGCAAAATGTAGATTAGGTCTAGAATTACAACAATAGGAATCGTTGCACCCTTTCCCCATAATTTCTATTAGTTTGTAAAACCCACAATCTTTGTAATCATTATATTTTGTAAATCAAAAATAAAATCATTTAACCGAGTTATACATGATTAATCGACGCCTGCAGCATAACAGATGAAGAAATCAGAAAAATAGTGATTAAAAAGTAGAGTGTGTAACATTAATAAGAACGTGATGCATGTAGTCAATTACAGAACACCCCAGAGCACTGTTATCAATTAATCCAACAATGGAATCCCTTTATTGTCATGGATACTCTCCAAAACAATAGTGTTTTATTGCTCAGTTAGAATAAATCAGTACTTATGTAGCTCTTGGATGAAAATTTATTATCAATGTATGTTGGTGTGTTCCAAAACTGGCCTATGGAATTATTATTTGGGGTCATTGACTGTCTTTGAAGTCCAAAAAAAATTTGTCTCAACGCAGCACTACAAGGCACAACATATCTGTAAAGCGTTTAGAACTGCAGACACCAATAAAATAATTTCATTGTCACAACTGACGCCATTGATTTAAGATCTGGAAGTGATATACTCCATACAATGTCAAAAGTTCAACTGTCCAACTGAACATCACTATCCTGAAAATTCGAAGGTAAAACTCTTCAACAAATCAAATTTAAATTTTGACTACATTTCCTATCAACATTTTCCGAAAGATATTCCAGCTGTATTAACTGGACACAACAAGTTGAATTACTTTCTGCACAAATTTACTGATAAATCTCCTTATTGCTCTTATGGATGCACTGAAAAGGAGATCAGTCATCATCTCATATTTAGCTGTCCGCTTTATCACAATCAACGGAAAGAACTGGTTAATGCATGCATTGTGAACAATGCTCAGTTAGGTAAGCTATCATGGTTAATCGACAATTCAAACACACTGAAAGCTCTCATACAATTTCTTACTCACAAGATGAACATGATTTATTGGGAGCAATACAAACTCCTGGCGCCAACATCCTTATCATAGTTCTTTTGTATTTTTGCACCAAACGGCTTATTCAAAAAAAATATATATATGTTGGTGTGTATAAGGGTTTACTTATCTTGACAGTTGGATAAAATATTGTTACCACTATTATGCTACTATATGCATTATGAATAACATTAGGAGCATTGAAAATTTAAGTCACGTTAAATTAGCCCCCTCCTTTTCATCACATTCCGTCGTTTTTAAGTGGGAGCACCTCTAGTGTTACATCAATACTTTTGAAGTAGAACCTCCCCAAAGAAGATGGAAAAATACTAATAAAAAACGGTTGAAGCAAATGACAAAAGACTTGAGTCAATAATCTGAATTTGAATCTGCTACTGAAGCAATATTAACAGTAAAACGTTAGTAAATAAAATAAAAAATAGAATGAAAACGTTTTTCGAAAAAAGTCCAAAATATTGTTACTGTGATGTCACAGATAGGGACCCCTCCTCACTCCCCATGGGTGACATAATTAATGAATGCCTTATTAAAGTGAAGTAATGAGAATTTAGAGATAGGCGGAAAACTAACTGCTAGCTGATTTACTCATATTTTACTACTCCAAAACAGTGTTTATTCAGCTTTCAATAGCAATTGCTTTACTGTTTATAATTAGTGTGTGAATTCCCATGCTTTTAAGGACAATTTGCAACTTGTGAACAATTTACATTGTAAAAACTGCCTAAATATAGTATGTAATGAAGCATTTGAAGTCGGGAACAATGAAAACTGTGAAGATTAATGCTTTCTCTTTACGTGCAACACTTTACAAGAGCAGAAATATTACTTGGATAAAGTGATTACAGGAAACAATGTTTGTAGGAAATGCCTTAAATGAAATATACGTTTTTGAATTAAATTATTTGTAAGCTTAGTCTATTCAAAGAACTTTTAATTGATTTTACACATATTTGTTACCTCAATATTAATAGTATTATTGTATACATATACAATATATTTATACTTGTTTTTGTCAGATTCAGATTTAAAACTTAGTATAAAGAATAATTATTCAGGTTGGTACTTTTTATCAACATGTGAAATCTTGAAACCAAGATAGGGAACCTTGAGGTTGGTACTTTTTTTCATTCTTGAAAATCTCAAATTTATCTCAAATACTTCCAAGATTATTATTTAATGAACACATTGCCCCTATAAAAATTTCTACAAGTGTCCATTCTGAGAGAAATTTGGGATGTGTCTCACTTCCTCCAAACTCACTTCCCCCAAGTCTGACGTCACAAAATATTAAATACTGTTAGAGACAACATTTCAGTGAAATTGTAATTATATATTTAAATAAATATCTATATTTCTTTACACTCTATTTTGATTAGTTTTATATGCAGTTAAGATTGCTGAAATACGGAATTGCAATTAAATAAATGTAAATGTTGAGGTTAGCCATTTGCATTTAGTAAATATTTAGCAGTCCTTCGAAAATCTGTTTAGATTTAAAATAGAAATTTAATTATGTTCATTATTTTTGTACTTTGTTGTAATGAATAATTAATTTTTTCGCGTTCATTCGTAATTTGTTTGTTTGCTAATTGTTTACTATATATCTGATAAATTTCCCAATCAGATAATATGCGTTGTTTGTCCTGGCAGACTATTCTATTCCTTTTAGCAGTAATGGAGAGTTGTTTATAACTTTGAAAATTTTGAATGTAATTTTTTACATGTATTTTACTAGAATTTAGAATTAGCCTGGCAACAATGAGTGGGAGTCAGCTCTCTCATGACACCCCTGCATTAAAAGCAGTTAATACTTGAGTATATTACTCGAGGGGGACCAGGAATCTGGAAAAATCGTAATAATGCATCACATTGGTTTGCTATTTACAAATACAATACAGAAATTTATATCATCCAGGTGTTAAACAAAAATCGCTAATGTTTCTGATTTTTATTTTATACTGGTACGCCTGCAGGTATATTATTTCAAATTGTTGTTTGCAAAAATAAAGGAGCATTTCAAAAAGCAGATCCGACAGGATTTAAACCTGTAATTTCCATATTAGAAACAGCTGTGTAGTCTTACACTACAAATCTGTAAAATACTTTTTAAAAAATAGATAAGCTACCCAAAATTAGTCCAAAGTAAATATGACACAAAACAAATTAGCGTTTATATATTAGCTATGAATTTTGAAATTACACAGCACAAGGCATGCTAATGCAATTCTCTAATCATCAGGTTAGATCTAAACAGTGTCGGGGGTAAAATATACATATATAATATGTAAATAGTCAATGCTTATAATTATTGCACATATTTACATTTATTTAATTGCAATTCCATATTTCAGCAATCTTAACTCCATATAAAACTAATCAAAATAGAGTGTAAAGAAATATAGATATTTATTTAAATATATAATTACAATTTCACTGAAATATTGTCTCTAATGGTATTTAATATTTTGTGACATCAGACTTGGGGGAAGTGAGACACTTCCGAAATTTGGAAGATTTGAGATTTTCAAGATTGAAAAAAAGTACCAACCAAACCTTGAGATCAACATAGCAAATCGTTAAGACAATATGAACAAAAATTTAGTATGAATGAGGTATGAAGATTAATAACATTAGATGGGTCATTTAAAATTTTCTCATATGTACATTAAAATATTTATCTGAGTTTTTTTAATGAAATCAAGTATAATATTTTATTATTTAGTCTAGATTACAACTCAATAAACAACTGCTAAAACTAAATTTTGATGTCTCTTTTGATATAATTGATACATATTCCTCATTCATGCTAATTTTTTTGTTCATATTGTCATAATGATTTGCTATGTCTTTTAAAGTAAAAATATTAATTATATAAGTAAAACACTATTTAGATTTTTGAATTGCATTTATTTATAATTTATTGATTAAAAACTATCGTTTTTTAGTTTTTAGCCCTCTTTGGCAAACCTTTAAAACTGCCTTTGAATTTAGCCACTTATCAAATATCAAAATGATATGTCATCCCAAAGCGTATGATGTAATCAGCAGCAATTATGTATCAGAGTGCTAAGTTAAACTTTTTTAATAATATTAGTGTTTTAAACATATATTGTAACCATGTAGCTTTTTCAATGTGAATTTAACACCATTGACTAATTTTAATTTAAAGATAGTGACTTTGATGTACCTTGACTCTTAAGCAAGTGCTGTGGAGTTTTAGCCTTAATTTTTTAGCACCTTGCACTATTTATCATTAAATTTATAGTGACTTGGACTTTTTATCATTAAAGAATTTATGCCTCAAAATTTTTACCATTAACTTTACCCTTGTACTTTTTGTTGTTAAATATTTAATGCCTTTGACATTTTATCATTAATATTTTATGCCTCAGACTTTTTAACATTAACTTTATAGTGCCTTGGACTTTATATCATTAAATATTTTATGCATCAGACTTTTTAGCATTAACTTTATAGTGCCTTGGACTTTTTATTGTTAAGTATCCAATGCATTGGACATTTTAACATAAATTAAGATTGCCTTAGATCTATTTTTGCAACCTCACCTGGTGTATTTTTTTGAAAAACCTTATATGGTAGTTCATACACATGTACTTGGCCACACTAGATCCCTGATTCTAATGTAAGTACAAATAAATTTTTACTTGAAACATTGTGTGAATTGAATTAATACTCTTGTATTATTAAATATATTCTTGATATTAAATTTACCTTACCACATCTGGTATATGTTTATGATAAACCTCATAAGGTTGCTCATTCACATATACTTGAACAATGTCCATCTTCAATTCACAATGTGTAATTATACATATCAATAATTAATTGTATATTTAAATGAACACACTGGATTCAAACCAGTAACTTCTCAATAAACATTGAGTGTGATTCATATTTCCCTAGTGATCACTAAATTAAGTTTCATAAATCTAGATATATACATATCAGGTATACAGCATGCTTTACAAATTGAGACTAAGTCAAGTTATGTTGAGCCTTGAGTAAGCACTGAACTAGGATAGGGTACACATAAGTTACTTCACTGAGCTGAGAGGTGAAACTCATTTAATGGAAACACAGAAGAGTGGTTGTTACTTTATTTGAGGATCAGCTTCAGGCAGATGCCCAACCACTAACAGCTGGCAAGTATGATGCAAGGCTTTGTCACCTATATAGTGTTTGTTAATTCATCCATTAATTACAGTTATTGGCACTTAATAATATAGAAGCTAAGCAGTTTAAGATTAGTATATCTCTACTTGCTAGTATACTGTAGAGTCACTCAGGGCCTCTTTTTTACAAACTTATTATTTTTGGCACTCTGGAATAGTGTTATTGTAGAATCATCACCCAGGCCAAGATGTGCATTAATTCAGACTCATTTAGTGACATTGAACTACAGTTTCTTTCAAGAAGGGTAATGTCTAATTAACTTAACTTTCATTGTCTAATGTACACTGTTTCTCTATATTCATACCAAACTATATTTAGCATCCATATAATTTAAGAGTAACAAGTAACAGCCATGGTTTAGGTAACTGTATGAGAGGGGCTCCAGTTAACAATGGGCCCACTGCCCAAAGTGGTATCTGATCACCAAGAAGCCATCTACCAAGCTCCACCAGAGTGAGGTTCCATCCATTGATCAATTCAGCTCATTCTCAAGGAACTATGTTTATTATGTGTACCCTAACTATGTGTTAATAAAGAAATGACACTATTTGACTTAACAGCTCATTCTCATTAGTGTGTAAATGAAGTAATATAATTACACAACCTTTCTGTGACACTTACTGGTGATGACAAAAAATAGTTAACAAATAAGCAGCAGTTCCCTACCTTACATATAATAATAATTATATAAAATCACTAAATACTGACACTAGCTGTGATGAAATAAAAAAGAGTTAAAACTATCTACATTGAGCAGCTTCCTCACCTACAGTAAAAACTAGATATAAAATAACATAAACAGATATATGGTTATTTTTGGTGTCATTATGGGTCTAATACTGTTAGAAATTTGGATCTAAAATAAGATAAGTAGTAACTAACATTCCTAAAGTTGGTGATCTTGCCTTATTGCAAATTTGCTACTATATGTAGCTCTGCAAGCAATTGATAGCCAGCTAGGCAATAAGTAAAAAGCCTTACACCTATACATAACTTAAATGTTTGATCCAATCTAGGCAACAACTAATCTAATCCCTTGCAACAGCCTGTTGATCATTACAAACATGAAATGCCTAGCTATGCATTCTAATAAATAATCAAACCAATAAAAGATAAGTGAGTAATAAGGAGTTTATTCTCCATCAACCTTTCTTTTTACATGTTGCATATTTATAGCAAAGATTTATAAACATATTTATCATTAAACAAATACCTGTTACCATTTTTGTGTTGCCAATGTAGAAAACATACTGCATTAATATGGCAATGTCAAAATCAATGTGGAGCTTTATTGTCCACATGTAATTGGTCAAAAGTTAAGGTGACAAATAATTGTTTTACAAATTCCTTTACTAATTCAAATCACATGACTTGGTTTTGTGTTAATTCAATCAATTACAAAATTAATGTAATCAATAAATGTATGATTTGATCTTAGTTTCTTTTCTGTAATTTTGATCTTTGTTGGATTATGCTACATGCCTCCCTCAGCTTGCATTGATTTTAGAACTGCTCACTCTCCATGAACTAGCATATACACTTTCTTAATTAGTGTTTCTTCTTGTGGTTGTTCCCATGTTAACTTTGCAAATTCTGGTTGTTTAGTGAGTTTCAGCACTGTCTCTTTCTCCATTGTCATTGTTTCATTGTATCTGATTATTTTTGTTGTTTGAATTGATTCTGTGATTGACATTACTTGTCTTAGTTCATTCAACTTTTCTTTAAACAGCAGATAGAATTTCTTATACAATTTTAGTCCTTTAATACTAATCATCAATGTCATTAGAGCATCTGCTCTACTAGTGTGAGCAAGTTCTTCTTTTAACTGAGTATTAGGATAGAAAAATTTGAATACATTTAGAAGGCTTTTTGTGTTTTCTACATCTTTGTAAAAGAAACTCATGTTATTTATTATCTCTTCTTCTGTGATTTCATCTGGGTTGTTTTTATTTATTCAAATCATCATTATTATCTCTACTCTTTTCAATACATTGTAATATCTGTATTCTCTGTTCCATATGTCAATCCATATGATGTCATTTACTTCTGAGAATAATATAATTGTTTTCAATGATCTTTTTTCTATTTCATCTTTTAGTTCTTTTAGTTGTGTATGTATTGGTTCTCCTTCATTATACAAATCATATGGAGTAATTGTTCCTTCTACATAGATGCATTCCTTATTATTTTCTTGAAGCATTATCTGTTTTGTCTTAATATACACTTCTGATTCAATTAGTTGTTTTGCCTTCTGTTTTGTATTTGTGTACGTCCTTTGGTAAGTGCCATCAAGGTAATATCATCAGAATTGATGTTGTTACTGCCAGGTGTATTTTAATATTTTTATTTCCACATTTGCCTCTATTGTTTGGTAATCTCCCAATGTTATTAGTGCTGTCACCATTCCTATTGTTGCTGGGTAGTTTATTTTGGCATTTTACAATTTTTCCCAGAATATTTGTGTCAATCCTTTTCTACTTAGTTTCATTATGATGTCTGGTTTTATTTCTATTCATGATGTTATATATTCTGCATCCACTGCTATATGGTTATACAGCTTAAGTAATTCTGCAAAGGCTTCAGTGAACATTAATTTCATTGTCACTACTGTGTGATTTTCTTTCATGATCTGGTAATTTCTGGTGGTTACCTCTGTTTCTTTTTCTCATATTTTTATCTCCACCAGATATCACTCATCTTCAGGATCAACCCATTCAATTGTGCTTGCAGGACATATGTTTCCCCATTTTTCTATATTTATTTGATCCATTCACTACTAAGTTTTTGGTGAGAGTATTATATCTGTGCTTGTTAATAAATCATCTTCTATTCTCATTTCAGTTTGTGTTTTGTTTGTTATCTCAAGTATTTCTACTGGTCTTACACTGCCTTCTTTTGACATCTCCTCAGCTTTCTTTATTATTTTTAGAAACAAGCACCTCAGGTTTTCTTTTGTGAATCAATGTGTTTCTATTGTTGTAATTTGCCTGATATTTTTATGTCTCATCATGTCAACTATTTCCATTGTTTTTGCTATTTTTCTTTTTATCAATGTTTTTGTAGTTATCCATGGCTGTTCTTCCATTTGTGGTAATTTTGTGTTGGGTGTTGCACCTAAAATGTATTTTCTTGTTGCATCATCAAATAATGAAATTTCATTGGGACATATCCCCACTTCATTGGCTATCATTACCATTGTTACTTTGCACATTGGTTGTTTTTCTGTGATGATTTGCAATATATTTTTCTGTACTGTTTGCATTGGTTTTTCTTGTTTGTCTAGAGAAATGAATTTTTCAATATTACCTTTTTGCATCCAGTTTTTTGTTGTTGTGTTTATGGGAGAGAATGCTATTTCATGTTTTCTCTCTGCTTAGTTTCATTCTTGTCTTTCTGGACAATGGCACTTTAATTGTTTCATCTTGTGTTAAGTATTGGCTAATATCCATATTGTTGTTCTGTATTGAATTTCTGGTGTGTTTATTTCATCAAACACATAAGATTTGAAATTTTTCTTTGTGTTTAGTTTGTGTTTATCTCTTGCAGTAGTATTTCCACTGACTTGTGATATCTTTTTGATGGGGCTTCTATATTGATTTTTGGCCATTTTTCTTCTGTTGTTTTTGACACTTTCATGTTTTTCCAGGTTTCCTGTATTTCCTTCAGATGTTCTTGGCCTTGGTCAATGCTACATTTTATGTGCAATTGTGTAATTCTTGTGATGTCTTCTGTTTTTGTTGTAAGTTCTATTGTTTTTGCTTGCTGGTATAACTCAACAGCTATCCATGGTTCTACCATTAATTGATAAATGGTTCCCAGTAGTTAATTTGCAAATCAAACTTTATTAGCTCTGATACTGTTGTTTCATCCTGTGTTTTTTCTTTTAAAAATACCTTTTGGACCTGCATACTCATATTGTACAAGAATTTCAGTATGTCTTTTTCTGTTGTGATTGCTATTATTATAATTTGTATGCCATTTTGTTCTGCTATCCTCAATGCGGATTGTATTTGTTTTTCCAGCTTATTTGTGTACTCTCATACTGGTAGTTTTATTGGTTTGTCCATTGTTGTCACAATTTTATGTGTTTCTCCAATCATTTGTCCAATGCTTATTTCTCCAAAGTTAAAAATTTGACTGTGTTTTCTTAGTAATTTTCTTAATGATTCTCTCTCTCTCTGTTGTAAGTGTTCATAATCCTCTTCTTTTATATCTGGTATTCTTTCTTCCTCTTCAGTTTTCATCAAAGTGTCCTTTAGTTGACCTTGTGGATTACTCACCCTGATGGTTTCTTGTGCTTTCATCCATACGCCCCTTAGTTGACATTGTGGATTACTAACTCCATCATCTCCTTGTATTGTTCGTTCTCCCTCTTCAGCTTTCATCCACATGTCCTTTAGTTGATGTTGTGGATTACTAACCCAGATGGTTTCTTGTGCTTTCATCCATGCGCCCCTTAGTTGGCATTGTGGATGACTAACTCCATTGTTTTCTTGTATTGCTTTCCAGATCATCCTTATACTAGATTTCATGTATTTTCCATAAATTTTCACCTTTGTTCAATTTATGTTGATGTTGTGGTTCATGGCATTTAGTATTAGGATTTTTCCTTCACCATTTCTAATAGCACATATACTTGAGGGCATTGAAATTCTTTTCATATTGATTCCAGTTTGTTCATATATCATTTCTTCTACTGTTATTTCTTTTTCACACCTGATCATATGCATCTTCCTGTGATAAGGTTGTAGTTTAACATCTTCCATTAGTTCAAATAGCATATCTTTTTGTTGTTGTTTTTTGTTAATTTCAATTTCTTCCTTCAACTCTTCTTTGATAGAAAATCATCTCTCAGTATAATTTTGTAGGGTAGCATGTTTCTATGAGTGTTGACTACAATTAGTGATTGCTTGAATGTCTTGTTTGCTATTCTCATTCTTACTGCTTCTGGCATTCCTTTTGTATCTATGTATTCACCTGATGCATTTATCAGTCTGTTGTGCAATTTCAACAATTCTTCTCTCATAAATCCTAATTTTATTGCACATTCATCTGTTATGATTGATTTAACTGCACCTGTGTCAATTGTAGCTTTAATCATTACAGCATTTATCACAACTGTTATTGTGTTAACATTGTGTAGATTAGTCAAGATCATGACTGGTGTGCAGCTGTCTGGAGTCAGCACTCCTTCTAGTTTTCTGACTCTTCATGAATTTTGATCTCTTCAATTTCTGATGCAATTTCATAATCTGAACTTATTATGTCTTCATCATCAAAATATCCTTCTCCCTCTTCTATGATATTTATTGATTTTTTGCATTTGGTTTTTTTATGCCCTTTTTGATTGCAATTGTAGCACTGGACATCTCTTTCCTTAAGTTTCTTTGTCTGTCCATTTTTGGTTTTTATCTTTATTATTTTATCATCTTTCTTGACAGTACCTGTTTGCAATGGTCTTGTCTGTGCTTCTTTTGTTTTCCAATTTATCACATTCTGATGACTCTATGTTGCTTTTTCATAAATCCTCAAGTTATTTTCCAACATAACTTGAATGTCAACTGCCTTTCTAATCATTATTTCCAGTTTGTTGTCTACATCACATTTTATCTCAAACTGTTGCCTTATGTTTTCCAGCAAGCCTTTTGTTATATGTGAAAATAAGTTGTTTTTTGAGTAATATCCTACCCTTGAACTTAGTGTCAATAATCATTCCACCTGCAACATGTAGTTTCTGATATCATCAAACTTTCTCATTTTTGTTCCATTAAGTATCAACCTGTATTAATTGTTAAAGCTTTCATTTCTATAATACTTGATGAAATTTCCTGTTAATTGTTTATAATTACTTTTTGTTTCTGCATCAAGCATTAGATAATGTTGATGTGCTGCTCCAACTAAATACAGTGGTAGCCTTGCTGCTGCTGCACTTTGGTCTACTTGCTTTTCTTTCATCATTAGTTTGAAGAGTTCTAACCATTCCTCAAATGTTGGAGAATAGCTATCTTTCTTCCCTGTGAACTTTTGTATTTGGGCTTTGCATGGCATTGGTTCATCATTTCCTCTTTCTATTAGTATTGTTTTTTCATACAATGGTTTCTTCAAACTTTCTACTCCTTCCATTGACACTCTCTTTTTAACTTCTTGCATTATTTTGTGAATTATTTTTTCTTTTTCATCTTCTTCTTCAGTTGTCATGTTTTGTGGTTTTTTGTAATTCATTTGTGTCCTCCTTCTCAGAGCTCCTAGTTCCATTTCTGGTTCTTCCAAAATTAAAATATTTTCCATTCAAATTGGTTTTGATATTTGGTCTTCATCATCTGACAGTTTTATTAGTCTCAATTGATCCTTCAATTGTTCAAGTTCTAAAAGTTGTGTCTCATTTTCTTGTTGTAGGTTTTTGTTTTCTATTTCTAGTTTGTTGTACATCATCTCCCATCTCTCATTTTGTTCAACTACACTTTGGTTTGCTTCAACCAATTACTGTGTTAATATTTCAATTTGTGTTTGAAAAACATTTCTTTGCTCTTCTAATTGTTCACTCATGTCTTATTTGAGTTCATTGATAATGTCTTCCCTTTCTTTTTTGATTCTTTCAAATTTCTCATTTAGTATTGAAATTTGATTATTTAGTGCCACTTTGTTTTCAGCATTCCTTCTCAGTGTTTGTAAGATTTTGATTGAGTTTAATTCATCTTCTAGGGGTACAGTTTGCATTTTGACATTTGTAGTGGGGGATAAACTATCTAGAGATTGTGTTCTCACTGATGCTGCTGGGGTAGTTTGGTTTTGATTCCTTTTATTCTTCTTTATCATTATGATTAATTTAGTTGTAATGATCTTTTCCTGTTGCAAGGATACAGTAGTTTCATATGTTGCCTTGTTTCTTTTAGGTTTTTCATTCCATTAAAAAAAATTTTTCTCTTTGTTTACACACCACAGTTAATCAGCAGCAGTAAGGTATAGAAACACACAGAGAGAGAGAGAGTTAACACAACAGTATTCATTAGAGAACAGTAATTAATAGTAACAGCATAATGGTAACTTTCTTGGTAATGTAAATTCCAGATGTTAATAGGACTTTCAGCACCCTGTCACAGTTGCCATGTAGAATCATCACCTAGGCCAAGATGTGCATTAATTGAGACTCACTTAGTGACATTGAACTACAGTTTCTTTCAAGCAGAGTAATGTCTAATTAACTTAACTTTTGTTGTCTCATGTACACTGTTTCTCTATATTCATACCAAACTATATTTAGCATCCATATAATTTAAGAGTAACAAGTAACAGCCATAGTTTATGTAACTGTATGAGAGAGACTCCAGTTAACAATGGGCCCACTGCCCAAAGTGGTATCTGATCACTAAGAAGCCATCTACCAAGCTCCACCAGAGTGAGGTTCCATCCATTGATCAATTCAGCTCATTCTCAAGGAACTATGTTTATTATGTGTACCCTAACTATGTGTTAATAAAGAAATGACACTATTTGACTTAACAGCTCATTCTCTTTAGTGTGTAAATGAAGTAATATAATTACACAACCTTTCTGTGACACTTACTGGTGATGACAAAAAATAGTTAATAAATAAGCAGCAGCGCCCTACCTTACATATAATAATAATTATATAAAATCACTAAATACTGACACTAGCTGTGATGAAATAAAAAAGAGTTAAAACTATCTACATTGAGCAGCTTCCTAACCTACAGTAAAAACTAGATATAAAATAATGTTAACAGATATACAGTCATTTTCAGTCTCATTATGGGTCTAATACCATTAGAAATTTGGATCTAAAATAACATACGTAATAACTAACATTCTTCTAGTTGGTGATCTTGCCTTATTGTGAATTTGTTACTATATGTAGCTCCACAAGCAATTGATAGAAATCTAGGCAATAAGTAAAAACCCTTACACCTATACATAACTTAAATGTTTGATCCAATCTAGGCAACAACTAATCTAATCCCTTGCAGCAGCCTGTTGATCATTACAAACATGAAATGCCTAGCTATGCATTCTACTAAATAATCAAACTGATAAAAGATAAGTGAGTAATAAGGAGTTTATTCTCCATCAACCTTTCTTTTTACATGTTTCATATTTATAGCAAAGATTTATAAACATATTTATCATTAAACAAATACCTGTGACCATTTTTGTTTTGCCAACATAGAAAAAGTTCTGCATTAATATGGCAATGTCAAAATCAATGTGGAGCTTTATTGTCCACATGTGATTTGTCAAAAGTTAAGGTGACAAATAATTGTTTTACAAAATTCTTTACAAATTCAAATCACATGACTTGGTTTTGTGTTAATTCAATCAATTACAAAATTAATGAAATCAATAAATGTATGATTCAATCTTAGTTTCTTTTCTGTAATTTTGATCTTTGTTGGATTATGCTACATTATGTGTTTTTTGACATTTTGATTCTTTGATTCACTGCTACCTTATTTGTATCAATTTCTTTTAATTGAATTTTGAATTTTGAGTGTAGTTAATTTGATAGTGTTAGTTTTTGTCCCCTCAATTTAAATTATGTGTGATTGCTCACTTAACTTTGCGAGGAAAACTGTGCTTTGAAATTGTAAACAATCAGGTAATAAGTTACAGATTTTTGTAATAAATATCTGAGTCAATGTAGTGAAGCACACAATAAATTCAGCTTCCTTCTACTGTGTTTGATCTTTGCAATTATTTATCTACTAACCCCTTTAGATTTCATCAATCAAAGATTAGTAAATGATAACTGTTGTTAAAGATCTGGTGACAATTTGGTAGGAAACTGCACCAGGTCTAGGTCCACAAATAGCTCTTTAATGGTGACAGCCTAAATCATTGCCACTTTAGGTTATGGTTACATGTTGGGAATAACGTCTTTTATTCAATCTGTTTGTACATGCACTTAAATTAACACCTTGCAAATATACTATGCCATTGGCAAACATGAATGCACAGCAATTATGGTCCTGTTATTTATTATTTATTTACATGAGCTGAGATAAGAGAACTCTGAGATAAATTGTTTATTGAGCTAGAAATTAATACTTGAGACACACAATTAGCACCTTGGTGAGTAAGGATGGCTTCAAAGACTTGGCTTTGGCATGATGCCATGTGAATTGGTCACTGCTGGAAATCTTTCTGGAATGGAATTTCTTTATTTGTTAGGAAAATCAGTGAACCACTAATGTAACAGTTCTGTTGGAATGCAGGTAACTTTCTGCTATGGTAGATTTTGCAACCTTTGGTCTAAACTCTTGAGTTATCCAGTACAGCTAGAGTAGACAGAGCTCCCCCACAATTCTAAATGGTTACCCTGATGTGATTCTTGACAAATTAGGGTGTCAGTTAAACTCTCTACTCTATTCTGTTGAAGTTACTGAGTGGTCATCTGGTTTTCTGCCTGGTGATTGTGACAGAGTGCTGAGCTGTTACTGTTTCTATATCATACTTGGTTTTGTTCTTTCTTTTTGGTGTGAGCCTGCTGGGATGGATTTCGCCTGGCTGTGATTCAACTTCACTACCAATCAATGCATAACTTTGCCTCTTGTGTCATTTTTAATGCAGTTCTGTGCTTTTGGAGCTGTCACAAAGCACCCAATGTTATTCTTACTTGTTTTGGTTGTTACTTTGTTGTAGTCTCGTTTTTCTAGAATTTGGATTTAACACTCTACCCTACACTGTGCTGTTACTGTTATTAGTTTTTGTTTCTCTGAACCTGGATGGAATCCCTCTCAGATTGTTGGAATTGTTTTCTGAATTTTTCTTACTGTTTTTCTTGTTATTTCTTTTGCTAAATGGAATTTAGTGTTTTTTCTCATAATGGGACTCCCACTCAGGGTCTCCTCTGTGTGAGCATTAGCAGCCTGAACATTGCTCCTCACACCACTGGAATTAGTTCTATTGCTTCTCCCTTGTTGTTTGATCCCTACTTTATTTGCCCACAGACTCTGCTGACTCTGAACCCTCAGAATTCTGAAATTGATCAACTTTGTGCTGCCTTGCCTGAAGAAACTAGTTGACACCTTGCTTGTGAGCAGCAGTTAGATTCACTTCAAGCTGAAATGCAAGAGTGTGCCTGAGAGATCCAACTGAGGGAGCATTGTTTCATTGATTTGATTAATGCTCTGGAGATCCAACTCCAGAGCTTGGCAATGCTTTTGCCTAATTCTCTACTGTGCCAGAGCAGCCCACCTCGTTCTTTACCTCCCCAGTCAAGCCCTTCTGAGTATATCACTCACAGTGTTCTGCAGGATGCATTGGACAATTTCTCTGAATGTCTGTCAGAGCAAATCACTGAAATGATTTCTGCCTGCCTTCTGAGAAGCCCCATTGTCTCTACTTCCACACTAATTATGCTGCAATTTGTTACTCCTGTTACTTCTTTTACAAATTGAGAGCCCACTCTCATGCAGTCAGACTTGACTCAACCTCCCAAGCTAACTACAATTGCTGCTCCAATGTTGTCTGTGCTGAGTGTGACCATTTCCCCTCTGGCACCTGCAAGTAACTGTGTTACCCTTACTGGTGTGACTCCATCTACTCCACTGCATCCATGTGATCTTTCCACGTCTGCTTTTAAGAGTGGCCCTAGCTTTACTCAATTAATTCTACCTATGACTGCTGCTGGAGCCAATACCACTAATTTAATCAATCATCATTCAATATTGCCTAAATTCACCAGAAAGATTGATGAAATTTCTCAATCTTTTGAAGAGTGGTTTTTTCTCTTCAAGTTAACTATGAGGCAGTACAAAGCTACTCAAGATGCCACTGTCACTCAATTTCACACCTACCTTCAAGGTATTGTGTATAATCAGTACATGATGTTAGATAAAGATGTGAAGATTAGTTATCTGCTTCTTATTGGATATTTTGAGGACCATTACAAGGCTCCCCATATCAAACATCAGTACAAAACACTACTTTGCAATCTCTCATTCAAAAAGGGTGATGATGTTCACATGTAAATCACACAAGTTGAAAGGCTGTTTCATCTAAGTAAACTTACTCCTGAGTATTCAAAGCACGACCTCTTTTCATACATCTGCCAAGGCTTCCTGCCTAACATCCAAAGTTGCCTTGAGCTCAAGTGGGACCCTAAGGACGATCTTAGTGTAATTATCCATAAAGCTATAAGCATCATATACATGCTGCATAATACTAATTGTATTAATAAGGATGCTGGAGACCTGAAAGCTGGTTCTTCTTCACTAAAGCTTCCTACTTCTTCAAGTACCGTCACTTCTACTGTAAAGATAGAACTTGAGCATACTTGTTGTTTCCATTGTAGTCAGAAAGGGCACACTAAATCTCAGTGCTGAGCAGTTATTCGCCTAGTTGCTGATGGTGAAGGGTTCATCATTGATGAACCTGGAGACCAGGAATGCTCTCTTGAGTCACCTGTTGGCTTAGCTACCCAGTCAAACTAGTTGGAGCACTGCCTCCTAGAAAACGTGTGCGCAACATTCTAGTCATCATGTTGCTGTTGTGTACTAACATAATCCCAGTCAATATAAATGGATCTCTGGTAAATGTCACCATTGATACCAGGGCCTCAGCCTCGATCATCAGTGATTCCTGTTGTTCTAAGCTGTGTCTGTCGCAGAATGACCTTCTTCCGTCCACTGCACGTCTGCTGGATGCCTCTGGAAATTCTCTCTTGCTCAAAGGTCACATACTGAACTTAGAGTTATGCATTCAGCAGGAACTTTTTGTTGTTGATCTAATTGTCATCAATACTTGCAGTCAACTGCTACCATATTCTATTTTTTGGGAATTTCGATTTGAACCTAGATTTACCAAAGCTACAGTTTAATAATCAACTCCTTTTCCATAATACCATCTCCATCAGAGAAAGTGAACGTCAGCAAGAGATCGTGACGGGGAAAAGCCAAGACATATCTTTGAGTTTTTCTGAGCGCGCGATCATGGAGCCTCATAATTCCTGTCACCACCAACTCTGCTTATATTGGAGACGTCATGATCTCTGGATTTAAGGGAAAATGCTTCCGTGGAATTAATTTTTCGCCTGATCTCTGTCTTGTCTCTAAAGGAAAGACGTGTGTCACTGTTTTAAATAGTTCCGATTCTTTAATCAAAATAGATCCGTCTCAGTTGAGACTAATTGCCACTCTGGTTCGTCTGGAATTTCAGGCTGCTGCCTGCTCACCAATCCTAATAGCTATTCATGATCTAGCAGAGCCAAGTGACAACGTTAGGATCCCTCTTGTTAATGAGCAGACGCATCCGCATCTTAGTTCTCAGGAGCATGAGTTGCTTTCCTATCTGCTTAGACAGCATTATGAGGTCTTTAACTACGGTTTGATCAGCATTGGGCAGGCTGTTGGAGAACAGCATTCCATTGTAACTAAGAATGATCATCCAATTCACTTGCCCATCAGAAGAGTACCAGAAAACCTTCGGGAAGAGTACGAAAAAATCTTAAGCAACCTCATAGAAAGTGGCATTATTCAAGCTAGCAATAGCCCCCACGTCGCTCCCACCATCTTCTTTAAGCAGGGCGACAAGTATTGCCTCTGCGTTGATTTTAGAAAGCTTAACGACGTTACTGTAAAAGATGTGTATCCACTCATGTGCATCAAAGATCTTCTTTACGACGCCAGTTGATGCAAATTATTCAGCTGCCTCGACCTGTGTAAGGCCTACTGGCAGGTGCCAATGAAGCCTTCCGACATTTTGAAGACCACCTTCATAACTCCTTACGGTCTCTTCAAATGGAAGTATATGGCTTTTGGGATCTGCAATGCCCCTGCGACTTTCCAGCATTATGTTACCCACGTACTTAGGAATGGTGCCAACATGTTTGAACCTGGCATAACGGCCTATATGGATTACACGTTCTTTCAGCTGTACATGTACATTATGTAATACAAAAAACGGACTGAAACCAATGCTGCTCACAACCAATCAAAAAGTGCATTTAACCTATCAATACGGTGAAACTGGTCAAAGTTGGTACCCACATTAGGGTAATTCGGCTACTGGACTGGTCAACACTGGGCACCAGTCATGGGGTGATTGGAACCGGGCAGGTCATGGTTACCATTTGAGGGTACCACTTCCATATCTGTGCAAGCAGAACTTTATAACACCCATTATTTTGGAGGAAATACGATCTTACAATCACTCAATGCTTAAATTTTCATAGTCTTATGTTTATAAGAGCAAATAAGAAATACATTTTTAAAGCAAGCTTAGTTTTCAATATTCGAATCGATAATCAAGCTTTTCAATCATAATCCAATTGAATTCATATGTCAGCATCACCCAGGCCTAATATATATATATATATATATATATATATATATATATATATATATATATATATATATATATATATGTGTATACATATATATCTGTTGAAAATAGTTTCCATAATTCTGGGATATTTATTGTTGAATAATGTTAAAGGAATTGTATGGAAGCAAACGAATCAAATGTGTCGTAAATTAATGATTTCAATCGATAAAATTGTACAAGTTCTCATTGGATGTTCAGTCTATAAATATCGCTTCAAAGAATTCTTGAGTTGAGCTTGCAGAGGTAAGATTATATGCTTTAGCGGAAGTATTTGCAGTTGAATTTTGTTAGTATTATTTATTTTAAAATTAGGCTCAACATTTTAAATTGTATTAAAAGTTATACAATAGTTTCTAAATGAATTAAGTCATTTGAAGAAAATTAATGTTATAGATCATAAATTTTCTCAAGTATGATATTTACTCGGAAAATATTGAATTGGAAATATTTGTATTATATTTAAGGTATGCTAAGTTTAAGGATAATATTATTTAAGCATGATTTAATTCATTTTTCAGTAGTACTTCAAAATGTATTTGTCATATAATTATATTTAAGGCATTGTTCCTAATCCAATTTTATGGAAAAAAAAAGAAAACTCTTTAGCTTGAAGTATGTGTACATTTTTCAGGGAAGTTGATTGGGACTAGATGAATGTTTGATTTTGCCAATATTGTTTCAGTAATGCTGTAAATGTCTTTGAGAACTCTTGTCAGAATATTGAATCAGAAACAAATATAGTAAATTCATAATAGACAAATTTTAGATACAAGTTCAACCATACTACACAAAGAAATTTTTGAATTTCCAAAATTTTTGAAATCTGGAATGGTCTATATGTTAAAGCATTTTATTAAGAATGTAAAGTACTACATTTTTTAGTATGCAAAAATGTTTCATTAATTTTTTGGTGGATAAATCAACTTATAAAATCTTTGAAAATATATATTTATATATATATATATATATATATATATATATATATATATTTATGTACAGTGTTATCTGCTTAAACATAATATATATTATGATATAAAATTTTTACTTTCTACAATGTAAATTTAGTTTTTTGTTCATTTCCACGCTCTGACATGCTTTAGTAACTAATTAAAACATTCAGAAAGAAAAGAAATTTTTCAATTCAATAAATTTTAGTTATAGCTTGTACGAAAGTACTTAGCTATGTAACAACCATAATATTTATTTTTCATTCAATGAGAAGTAATATATGAAAAAATATTTTCCCTTAGCTAATTCATAGACCTGTGATATTTTTTGAATAAAACGAAAAATTTTAAAAAATTACTTTTGGCTTACAACATTTGAAGCAATTGTAAACTACTATATGTGTAAATGCTAAATAGCTTAACCAGACTTCTGGTGTTATGTACTATCAAGAATCATGAGTATGCTTCTACATAACATCGATATATATATATATATATATATATATATATATATATTGATTCAAATTTCATAAATTTAGAATTTTTGTATGCTGTGAACCGAGAAGCTTCAAATCTGATTGTTTTGTTTTCACAAGAGTTTTAGGAAAAATCATAAGAAAAATGTTTTTTTGTTTTATCCCGAGAAAAACATCAATTGATATATGAGCTTGCTTTTCAGATGTCGTGAGATGTGCCCTTAAAAGTTCGAATCAATATTACAAATCTAAGAAGTGGGATTAATATTGTACTTTTATCATATTTAGCGGATGGATAATTCTACAAACCCTTTCACAGACCTGATTGAATTCCGGCTGATAAATTTCATTATAAATGCCACACTTGTGATTTGTACAATTGGAATAATTCTCAACATATGCTGCTTTTTTACAGCGAAGAACACAAATATTCGAAATTCTTCCATGACTCTAATCGTTTGTCTGTCTGTGTGGGACATCGTAGCTAATATTCACGACGGCTATGTTGAAGTCGGCGGGGACGTTTTAAACGTAGACTTGGGTAATTACAACATAGTAACTTGCAAGGTAATTTATATTTCATATATCTCTTGTAGTTTTCATCATTCCTTGCATTTTTTACACTCAAGCATTATTTTTGCCACAACTTAAAACAGAAATGAGAAGACAATTCGTGCCAAATTATACCTTGTTTTACAATCAAACTTTGTAATGTCATAACAAAAACATTTCTTTAGCTAAAACTATTATTTAGAATTTAATTGTCGACTTCTATCAAAACCAAAACTCTGCATTTTCTTCAATATTAAAGTTGAAGTTAACGAAGGTGTCCAATTCAAAATTTATTTCATATTGATATAGTTATAATTCTCATGCCCTAAATGTAGTTGCCAAACATTGTCTGGTGACTTTAAAAATAAAAAAATATAAATTGAGTAATAAACACTATTTAGAGTAGAGATTTGACGTAATTTGTTATTGAAGCATTCAATTTAAAAACATAGAAGAAGAAGAAATATCAATATTCATAAATTGATTGAACAATAAAAATACTGATAATAATTCTCAAAGTGTCAAGAAAAGAAATACAAACAAAATAAAATAAAATACCATAAAACAAAACAAGAAATATTTACAAATAATTAACTTGGGTTATGCCGAGTTTAGTTTCTATTAATAGAATAATCGGGATTGTAAAATTTATAATATCGCCATTTTACTGTTTATATTAAGGATGCAAAAGTATTTTTTAATATCAATCATAATTTTTTTTAAAGTATTTATTTTTTGATGTATTTCATTCCATATATTTACAGCTGTGTTTAGGTAAGAGATTTTCTTTATTCGCTTCTTATTCCTGATTGGTTCAATTAAATGCATTCTTTTGTTTTGTTTATTAATTATTTTTTCGGAAACAACGTCATTTTTGATGTATGGGAAAGTGTTATTAATTATTTTGTAGAATGTCTTTAGGACATTTATATAGATATAGCATTGTGGATGTAGAAATAAGTTTGAGGTTTTTCTGTATTCATTGTTCTTATTAAAGCTATGATTATTAACTGCTACTTTGATAGCCCAATGTAGCTGTACCTGAAATTATCTGATGAAGTTTTTGTTTATATTTGTGTAGAGTATATTTGCATAGTTGAAATTAATTGATACTAGAGTATGAATTAATTGAATTTTTGCTTTAGTTGGAAGTTTTTGAGAAAGTAAGTTCATTGCTTTAATCGATATGACCATTTTTCTAATATGATTTAGTTGCTTTTCAAAATTTAAATATGAATCGAAATAATTCCAAGGTATTTAAAGGACTTAACTTGCTTTATATGAATGCCGTTAAAATTAAGTTTATATTGTGAGGTATCAGTAGATGGAGAATTTGATTTAACTATGCAGAATTGAGTTTGTAAAGGATTCCCTCTTAGCGTTCAGGAAGCAAAATATTTAGTGAGAGAAATATAATTTTTTTTCGATAGTTTGAATGGCCTTTTCGGGAGATTTTTTAGAATTAAATAATATTGTATCATCCGCATATTGTATAACGTCACATGTTGCTATCGTTTGTATAAATATTGAATAGTAAGGGACCCTGTTGGACTCCATTTTTAGCATATACCCAATATTAAAAAAATTCATTATACTTTACTCGTTGCCTACGATTATACAAGTAACTAGAAATTAGATCCATACTATCATTTGAAAAACTTGAAATTTAACTTTTTACAGTAATATGCTATGATCAATTGAATCGAATGCTTTCAAAAGGTCTAAGCAAGCTACTACTGAGTATTTATATTATCATCTATTGTTTTTCTCCATTTTTCAATCGCTTGTACTAAAGCGTCGCTGGTAGAAATAATTTATGAAAATCATGTTTTGTTTTGCAGTAAAGATCGTGTTTGTAAAAATGCTCATTAATTTGATTTAAAAAATTCGTTCGAATAATGCTTTGCTGATTGGGAAGGTTTTTAATTTAAGCAATGTTCAGGATCGTCTTTTTAAATAGTGGCGTTATATTTGCCAATTTTAATTTGTCTGGAAAAAGGAATGTTTTATACAGGCACTTAAGATGTAATATATTGGATCAGCTATTAAATCGCCTGTGAGTTTTAGAAGCCAAGTTGGTATTAAAGACGTTCCGTTGAATTTGTTTTTAAACAATGTATCGACTTTATGATTTCATATTTAGTTGTAAAACGAAAGGAGAAAGAGGGTGGAGTTGATTTAGTTTTAGTAAGACAAATTCGCAATGCTTTCACCGGAAGCAGTCGGTTTTCATGAGCTCGTCGTACTAACTTCACTACGCTCACTGATGAGACTCGTCACGTACGAAATTATTCAATGCACTCACTAAAGAAGACCTATTAACACTACACAAGATCTTAGCGAAGATAAAAAGTACATCGGAAAAACGAGAACCCACTCACCTCAGCAATGTTCACACCCAATACGAGCAGCATTTCAAGAACGCTCACTCACAAAAGCCTATACAAAATTTTGCACGCAAACCTAAAAAAATTCGTGCAGTAACTGACTTCCTGATACTTGGTTCTTCAATGCTTCGTCGTCTTAGAGCACCAGGTTTTATTAGGAATTTATTTGTATCTTTTCATTCCAGACTTGTCAACGAGCCGAGCTTGAGCAGAGTATTGGATATACAACGAGCCCAAAACGAGCCGTTTTTAATAGTTATTTAAAAATTAATATGAAATGTAAATTGCAATTTATCGCCAAATCAGCATCACTATAACACGTTTTTTTTGCTGCTAGCAGTTCATTCTGTTACATTTATCAAAGAAAGTTGGGAGTGCTTATATTTTTAGACTATTTTAGTGGCTGAAGCAGTTAGTAATAGTAAACCAGACAAGCTGATACTGTGTTATGTGCACAACACGTACCCCTCGTTGAACGTGTTTATGAGCCTGCTATTGCAATCAGTGCTAGACAAAACCTGTGGAACATGGGCATTCATTTACTAAGCTTATGGCCCAACAGAAACATAGTTTCTTAGTCTTAATAATGGTTGCATACGGTTAGGTGAGACACTTAGATATTACATTTAAGTCACACTCACATCAAGACATTCTTGATTTCGCTAAAGTCGATCATTTGGTGGCTTCATTTATTAACATCACTGAAACAAAAGAGAATTATATGATAAACCATAAATTTCGATTTTGTATTTTCATTCTATATTCTAGTATAATATACATTGTATGTTTTACATTATTTTTATGTCTTATAGATTCAATTTCTATTTGCATAAAATCCTATCCCCACTAATAAAAAAATAAATTGGCGCAACTGCTTGCAAATAACATCAGACATTGAAATAGTATTGTAAAGTGATAATTTGTTCAATAGTGTATAGTCAATGTGGGAAAAACTTTTATTATATAGTTTCTCTATTAATTTTAAATAATAAGTATCTTTGTTTAGCTTTTGAAGCTCCATACATTGGGAAGTAATATAGCTGCAATATACCATATGATCTTTCTTGCGATCGACAGGGTTATTGCTATTCGATTCCCTGTATGGTATAAGATAAATGGTAAACCAAAGTTGGGTGTTCAGATAAGCATATTTGCTGTGATTATAAGTTATGGTATTGCAATGCCACATTTTTTTAAATTCAAAATTATCAAATCCACATGCACCGCAAATGCAAGTGGAACTTATAAATACTAAATGTATCTTTACCAGATCATTCTTATGTTCATCGTTCCAATCTCAACACTTGCTTCCTCTAACCTGTATTTTATTACTGCTCTTCGAAAAAGGCAAAAGCGTGATTCGACAGAAAGGCGTTTGACAATTATGTTGTTGACGAATAGTACTGTGTTCTGTATATTGATGGTACCACAACTTGTTGTGCCTTTCTTTTTTGCAGCAAATACCCCTACTAATACTCGCGAGAGAGCGAGGCGAATGCTTGCTGATCGTTTCCTATATACTTTGTCTATCACAAACTCTTCTGTTAACTTTATATTTTACTTTATAAGTAGTGCGATGTTTCGCTCAGCTTTCTTCGATTTATTTAAGCATAAATTCTCAAAATGATGTATTTAACAAGACGTTTCCATGAAGATTTAGAACTTCAAATATATACTGTGCATGTGCATTTATATTTTCAGCATAATTATTGTATGTTTGTCAGTATCAGCAGACATTGTATAATTTACAGCATGATTTGATAAGCAATAATGTAAAGCAAATCTTAGTGATATATATATATATATATA
>CABFPE010000625.1:258415-279999 GCA_900660155.1 Hofstenia miamia | reverse complement strand
ATATATATATATATATATATTGGTACTGGATATTTTCTTAAATAAATTCTGGCACTCAGAACTACTTTTGACATTGGGTACAAGCTTTTTCCTGATGAGGGAAACAATTCTCTTTTTCTCTCTCTCTCTCTCTATATATATATATATATATTGACTTATTTGCATATATATTCCTACATGTAAAGATTAGTTAAGACGGAGTAAATCCCGCCCCATTGGGACACCCTAAAGTTCTCGTAACACCTATTAATATTTGCCATGTGGAAATGAAGTGATTCTACTGGACGCCATCTAGTTACGAAATATTTTTGACAACATTAAATTGAACAAATTAATTTTTTGATGAAATCTTTATTTTTGTTTTCCAGGATGGGGTAAAGTGATATAATTATTGACAAGAAACGTTTTGACAGAGTTAAAATTAATTTTATGATGAAGGCAAACTCACATATTTGCTTCTGTTAATATAGTTATGACATGTTCATTGTAATAATGTTTTTAATTATGCAACACTGTATAAAGGAAAATAATTCATAGATGTAAAAGCCAACACTTGGGTATAACATTTTATATTTTGTGTAGACGTATATTTTAACATGTATTAATATTAAAACCAAAGATATAGTATGCAATAGATAAAGAACAGCAATTTCTTTAGCAATTGTGTATAAATTGTGCTAAATGTCATTGCACAATGACTCCACATGATGAAGTTCTTCAGGCGGTTTTGTTGTAACAATGTTTAATCATGCAACACTGAAAATAATTGATAGACACGCAAAACTTGTTTTCTGGTAACATCCAAATACAAAGTGGAGAAATATTTTGCTAAACTTAAACACTATAGTCGCATGAAATAGGTGTACATTTTCAAAAATAAGATAGAAAATATCCGCCAAACTTAATAACAAGCATATGAAATATACCATTGATAAATCAATAGAAATTGAAATGTCTGATATACATGACAAAAGCAAGTTCATTTCACCAATATCCAAACACAAAATGGAAAAATATTCGCCATGCTTAAGCATTAGACACATATGAAGCAAGACACATTGTATATGAGCTGCCTTTGTGCAGACTAAGTTGTTGTACAGGGCTTCACTGCTTCTAGCAAATTACACAGAGGTACCATCATTTATTGTCATAGTTGACATGGGAAATCACGACACTCAAACTTATTATCCAGATTATTCAGTACATTGTAAGCTGATGTATCCATAATAGTAATGTATTAATTCATCCTTCCAAAATTACTTGTGGTTACATGTTGAATTAACTGTTCTGAACATGTAAAATGTTTGTAAATGGGTAAACAAAGTTAGTTAATAGTGTATTATTCACACACAAAAAATAGAGTTGCATAGTAATTAAAAGACAAGTTGCTAAGAATTTTGAGAAACAAATGTCATTTGAGTAAGCTGATGTATCCATAATAGTAATGCATTAATTCATCCATTCAAAATTACTTGAACTTCCATGTTGAATTAGTCTTTCTAAATGTGTAAGTGCTTGTAAATGGGTAAACAAAGTTAGTTAATAGTGCAAAATACTAGGCACAAAATATGCAGACAAGTCGCTAAGAATTTTGATAAACAAACGTCATTTAATATAATGAAAAACACAATGTATAAAATCCCATAGCATAAATTCATTTTAAAATGGAAATGTAAAAAACATGCTCAGTTAACCATGAAATACTATAATATACATATTCAGCACAAACAAAATATGGAAAAAGCATATGATGTACCCATTATTCTTTGTGAAGATGCATTTTGAAATTGTTAGCACAGTTCACTTTACTGTTTAATTAGTTTTGAGCCAGAAAGTTGATTAGTCATGAATTTGATCTTTTAACATTTAAATGAAAACTCATTCAAATTCACTACTCCAAAAACCATTAGTGTTTTCAATCTCTTGTGTGTCAAGATGATTATTCAATAAAAAAATCTTTTTAGAGTGAAAAAATCTTTAATTAAGATGAAAAATGCTTTAAATTGTGCCTTCATCATTGAAAAACTGAAACTGTGTATGACTATGACATGTAAACTAGAACAATGGAACTTTGTAAACATCACCACTATTTTAAAAATTAATTTTATTTTACTAGTTATTTATTATAGAATTTTTTATAAGTTTTATTTTTCAAGTTAATTATTTTGTTAATTTATTTTTTTTTACAATTCATTTCTTTGCTAAGAGATTTGAATTATAGCATTTGACTGAAATCAAATGTATCAGGTGCTTTGATAATTGAAAGATAATGAATTTATAATATCAATATGTGTTCTCTTCCAACATCAAATTAGTTGTTACCTGTTGTGAAGGAGTTGGCATTTTAATTCTATGAAAGAAGAAATTCCCTTTTTGTAATTTATGCAGATAATATATGCAGTGTTTTCATTTGCAAGTCAAGTGTCTCCAGGAAATTTTTATTGATGTTAGTAATATTAAACATGTAAAGCAATCAATTTCCAACCAAAAATTTGCTTAATTGTATAATATTCACTATTTAAATGTAAAAATAACTTACCCACTGTGGAGAAATTCAACCATCCTTGACTCAATCTCTGTAAAAACTGAATAATGTAACATCCTCTACCAGGCATTGTCATCTGTTCTCCTCGCTATTTCATTATACCTGTAGTGGTGTACTTGCAGGTAGGGATGTATTAATCTCATACTGCTTTACTTTCACGTCTTTAGTTCCATTAACTTTAATTAATAGACATTATTGTAAACAATATTTAGGTGACAAAGCCTCACAGCATCTCTTCTAATCATTGGTAATGGGCATTCACCTGAGGCCAATCTCCACATCCAGTATCATGTACTTGCTGATGATCCAGTTGGTTGAGTTCCACTTCTCACCTCATTGATATAACTTATGTGTACCCTATCCTAGCTCAGTGTATACTCAAGACAAGACACAACTCAACTTATTCTATATTTGTAAAAGTGTTTCATGTACTTGCAACCTGACTTGTTACTAGCTGCATAGTTAATATTACTTATTGCCATTACTGAAATATATTGGCCTTAATAAATTAATCTAATAAGTAGCAGCTTCCTATCCTACATTTAATAACAGTTACATGCTCAGTCACATTATTGTTCACATTATCATCATTAATTTTGATCTAAAATAATATAAATACAAACCCTAGGTTTTGGTATACTAGCCATATTTCAAGTTTGTTAATATTAATACATGTAGGATAATGATCAGTAGTCAGCTAAATGAGAATAAGAACCCCTATTCCTAACCTAAGTGCACTTTCATGGCTTGGCACAAAGACCACTATTAAACACAACTCATTTAGCTTGACATCATATTAAATAATCAAACCATAATAGGGAATTAATATAAGAGTTCTGAAGAAATTTCTTTATCAATAGTTAGAACTAAATTGAGTCTATTTATAGTAACTTGAAAAAGTACCTGTTTATTTCAAATTTTGAATATTTTGTCTGCCAATTTGGTGGCTAAAAATAATTGAAGCAACTTTGCCTCCTTTGATTGGTCAAAATTAATAGTATCAACAAATACTAATTTGTTGGCATTTCCCATATCTGCCTCATTAAATCATTCATTTTCAACATATGATGCCTTCTCCTTGACATGCACTAATGTAACCAGTTTAGAGAAAAATAACCTGGTTAAAAATGTAAGAAAAGATCTTTGACCAATTTCAATAACACACCCTGTTGAGAAAATACCAGAAGAGGTTTTATTGGAAAAGGAACTTATTGAAAAATATGTAACAGTCTAGATCCCAAACAATATGGAGTTATCCCAGGTTGTTAGACCTTACATGTACTCCTTGATATGACTCATAATTGGATAAATCAATTGGAAAGTGCTAGGCAATACATACAAACATTTTTAATTGACTTCAGAAAGGCTTTTGATTTAGTTAGTCATCCAATATTAATTAACAGACTAAGAAAAATTATTGTTAGTAACTATGCATGCAACTGGATCATAAGCTTCTTATCTGGTAATCAGCAGAGTTTGTTTACTTTGCTGAACACTTTGATTGTGGAATACATTGTATACAAGTGTACCTAAAGGAAGCAAACTTTGACCTTGGCTTTCTATACCTTTTGCTAACTCTTTAATGAGATTTTGTCAAATTTGTGGATGATCTGACAGTCTGGGAGTTTGCTTGTGTGATAATACTTCAGAATCTGAATGTTTAGTTTATAGAGTGGAAAACTGGGCCAGCAAATCACTTATGCAACTTAATTTAATGAAATCAAAAGAAATTACTATTTGTCCCTTGCATAACTTTAACTTACCATCTGAAGTTCAAATAACAGATGATTGTATTCAGCAAGTTCACTCAGCTAAACTCCTTGAATTAGTAGTACTGCAGGTTATCAAAGGAAGACATCAAAAGTGTTGCTTATGAAACCTAATAATTGTAGGATTTCTATGTTCACTTGTGTTGATTGCAGTATTAGCAACACTAAGAGAATTCAAAATATGTAATTGTGAGATTCCCATTGTATGTCTACACCAGCTGTCAGTTGACAGTATAATTCAAACTTTCTTCATGAAATATGTTGAAACTTATGTCTGGACATTGACCTTAAATGAATTGGAAGTATTCATTGGACTTTGTTACATAAGAGGAGTGCTAGGTGGTAAAAATTTGCCTTTGCACAGTTTCTAGAGTGATGAATTTGTGTTGACCATTTATCAAAAAATCAATGGCCAGAGACTATAATATTGAAATATTTACATTTTGATGTGAAAAGTGCCAGAAAAGAAAGACTAATTACTGACAAATTTGCCATTGCTTTTGAAGTGTGGCAAACTTTCATAAGAAACTGTCAAAAATGGTTCACACTTTCAGAAAATTTAACTGCTGATAAACAGTTATTTCCTTGCAATCACATTGTCTATTTATCCAATTTCTTCAAAACAAACCAAACAAATATGGTATTTAATTCTCCCCCTGGTTGGCATTGACATCATATACTTATGCAATGGTTTTCCATATGTGGGAAATTTGACAACTCTCAACAAAACCCATTTGAAAACATTGTTATTCATTCACTAATGGAACCATATTACAATCTTGTTTATGGTGTGACAATGGATAATTATTTTACTTCTGTAATTCATAGTGATGAATTGAAAGAAAAAATATAAGCATGCAAGTTTGGTCATTACAGTAAATAAAAATTGACATAATCTTCCCAACATTCAAAAAGTTATGACTGGAAAGTAGTGAATGATATTGCAGTTCTCAAATCAGAATCTGGTTGTATGCTCACTCTCTACAAAGCAAAGAAGACAACAATTGTTTGTCAGTTTAGTAAACTGTACAAAACAGTGGATTTTTCTGCTGATAAAAGAGAAAGCCAGACACCATTCTACATTATAACATGGACAACTACAGATGAGTGCACCAAGCACAATGAGGAATTCCATGTGGGCTGCACTATCATTTTACATTTGATATTCTTCCCACTAGGAGGTGTAATATTTACTGAATTAACCAATTGTATTAACCACTGTTACTCTTATGAAATTACTGCTTTCAGTTTCTCTGTGCATGTGCATTATTCCAATAAGTTACACAGAGTAATGTTTAGAAAATACAGTGTTATCAATTGCCATACAAATTATGACAAAATTAGAAAGAAAGCTATCCCAAAAGAAGATAGACTAACAGTATTTGGATTTCCTTCCAATTTACATAAAGAGAACATTGGATTAGGACTTTGACTAACCTTATTTGTTCTTTGAAATTAACTTGGGAGTTTGTATTAGCATTGGCAAATTGATTTCCCTGTAAATATTGTTGGAGAATGAAAAGTAGCAGCAGAACTGCCCTTGGCACTTAAGGTCAATGTGCAATATATATTTGTAGGTGAATGCCTTTGTTAGCTTTGTATGTTCAAACAAATTCATTTTGTGCATACCCAATGTATATCTTCAAATATTTATATTTAGGCAAGTCATAGTGGTCATACAATTGAGATAAAAATGGTTTCAGCAAGTGCCCAAAACACTTTGAGTGATGAAATTGCTGATTTTAACAATGCCTACATTATTCTTTACACTTGGAAATCTTTTAGGAAAAGGTTCCTTGAGAAGCTGAATTTGTGTATAAAGAAATATTCAAAGGAGAACTTCAGTCTGATCACACTAGTCTTTTGCTTATAGATAAAATTGTTGTAAAGCCTTCTTTGCACTATTGTGGAGGGCAATGCCTGTCTGTGGTTTCATAACCCAAGAAGAAAATCTAGATTCTGTTCCTTTAAACCCTTCAATTACAAAGCACATCAATTTAATCAGTCATGGTTGTCTGAAAAATGCAGTAGAAGAATTTTAAAATGACCTAGTTTAGTTGCCTACCTTTTAAAAATACCAAAATTTGCTGTAACTACTATCTGGTTAAAATTTTCAAGCTTGAATGCTATGACCTGTAGTGAATCTGTATATTACTGCTTATGCAACTGTTTAAGGAAATCACATGCATTGAATTTTCAGATGTAGCAAGTACTAAGATGAAGAGAAATTAAATTTTTAAAATAGTCTTAATTTTTTAATTATTTGTTTTGATAATTGTTTAGAGGTTTAATAGATTAGGATCATGTTTTTCTGCTTAATTTGTATTTTTAAATAATGAAACATTCAGTTATTTTTGTGTAATTATTGTGCACTAAACCCTTCAAAATAAGGACAAAATTTGATAAATAGCATTAATTTTCTTTTGATACTTGTTTAAGAACTTTTTATTACATTAACATTATTGTTGCATCATCCAATGGGAAGATCAACAGGTGGAGTCAATAATTTGAAAAGCAGACACCCTAGTACATGTAGAGCAAGCTGTGCTAAAAATAACACAAGCTGAGGAGGGCGTGTAACATCATCCAAATTAACTAAACTGCTAACATTGATTAAGAAGAAGAATAAAATTGAAAACAATTATGATTAAAACACATTGTAAAAATATATGATCAGTTTAGATTATTTTGTGTTATGCAACCAAGCAAGAACAAGTGTCATTAATGAGAGATTAGTATTTGTTGATAATCATATTTTTGTCAAAACAAAGAGGGCGAAGTCGCTTCCATTATTTTTAGCCACCATATTGGCAGATGAAGGATTTAAATTCGAAATCAACAGCTACTTTCTCTGAAATACTATAAGTAGATTAAATCAAATGTAAGCAATTGATAAAGAAATTCATTTGGAATTCTTATATTGTTTCTTTAATATGGTTTGGATATTTAATACGATGTCAAGCTAAATGAGTTGTGGTTAGTAGTGGTCTGGATCCATCACACAATCAAATCTAGGGTCTTTGTGATAGATTGCAAAGGTGCACTTAAGTTAGGTATAAGGGTTTTATTCTCATTTAGTTTACTACCAATCATTCACTGCATTTTAATAAATATCACAAATTTTGAAATTTGAAATATGGTTGGAGAGCTGAAACCTAGGAATTATATCTATATTATCTTAGATCCAAATTACTGACTATAACATGACCTATAATGAGACCATGCATGTAGCAACTATTAAATGTAAGTTAGGAAGCTGCTAAATATTAAACTAGTTATTAGAGTTAATATATTTTGGTAATGGCTACATGTAATATTAATAATGCAGCTAGTGTCAAGTCAGGTTGCATCAATATAAAACACTTTTGCAAATAGAGTCTAAGTTGAATTGTGTTTGTCTTGAGTATACACTGAGCTAGGATAGGGTAAACATAAGTTACATCAATGAGCTGAGAGGTGGAACTCAACTAAGTGGATAATTGGTGAACAAGTGAAACTGGATGTAGAGATCAGCTTTGGGCAGATGCCCACTACCAATCATTGGAGGAGATACTGCGTGGCTTTTGCACCTAAATAGTGAATAGTTAAATCTTGTTAAGTTAAGGTAAAAAAGCTATGTAAAAGCTAAAGCAGTGTTAAGTTAGTAAACCCCTATCTGCAAATACACAACTGATGTTATAGAGTAACAACGGAGAGCAGTGATAATGCCTAGTAGAGTATGTTACATGGCAACTGTGACAGCCAAGAACAACAAACATTGGAAAAGAATTTCTTTTATCTACTAGAAGCCAGTAGTTTGCTTCTCAACAAAACATAAGGAATCACTTCTAAAATGAAAGAAACATTCAGTGGAATGATCTGCACATTTTGACATGATCTACAAGTAAAAGTGTAAGTATAAAAAACATGACGACAACATCAGAAGTAAAACAGTCAACAAAGAGATTTACCTAAACCTAAAATAGTGCACTTCAACAGGATCCTGGAATCGTGACCAAGAAGGGGCACCACTACAAATCTGATGAAAAAAAATGACAAAAGGAAAAAAAGGCAGCTCAAAGAAAACAGCACCCAGGGTAGTAACCCCTAGAGCTACATGATCATAATCATATTCTGGTGAGAACTCATCCTCCAATACAGAATTGCGGTCTTTACAATCACCCCCTGAGACAAGTCCCCAGGAAGTAATCGAGATGCTAAAAAGGAGTCAAGAAACTGAAGCACTCTTGAGGAGTGAGATAGAACAACTAACAGATAAATTCAAGCAGATGGAGAAACAAAGCAAAACCACCTTGAACGAAATTAGAATAGAGATGGAAATGAGATTAGATCAGCAGAGTGAACTATTCCAAAACGAGATTAAAACTCTCACACAACAATTATCAGACTCCAACAAAAGGTTCTTGGAACAGAATCAACAATGGCAAAAAAAATCAGTGACTGGAAAGAGAGAACAGACAGTTAATAGAAGATAATTATTTACAAGCAGGAGAGCTTGAGCAACTAAAAGAAAAACTAAGATTGTTAAAATTAACTGAAGAAGAAAGTCAAGAGAACATACAGACCCATGAAATAGAATTTTGAAAAAGAAAAGAGAGTGAATTGCAAGCACCACCCATGACAGCTGACAGAAGAACAAGATATGAGGAATTGGATGAAGACATGGATGCTGATAAGCAAAAATTTATAAACGAAATTACAAGAGCAGTGACCACTCAGTTACAGGAGGAGGACACAATTAGAAAACACAACAAACCTAAATACGAAAGTTCAATGCTACCGCGGAATACAACCAATGACACCATACCCTGTAAAACAAAGCTACCAAAATTTAATGGGAGGGTAGACGGATATAATCCAACATTTGTCGAGTGGCTGGAAATGTTCGAAATCACAATGGCAGAAAGAAAAATGAGCCAGCAAGCCAGCAGCAAGACTACTGCTGTACCTGACAGGAACAGCTTGCCAACACTACTTGTTACTGGATACAGAAACAAAAAGGAACTACAAACTACTTATAGGGGATTTCATAGTCTATTATGAAAACAAAAGTTTCAAGAACCATTACTGAATAATCTTAAATGCTACTAAGATGAAGAAAACTGATGATATATGAAATTACATTCAACAAATTGAGCGATTGGTAATGCTGAGTTCAAGAGAAAACAGATACTCCAAATATGATCTATTTTCCCATATATGCAAAGGAATGCCAGAGAGTATCAGAACACAGTATGAAATCAAGTGCGATGTAGATGACAAACTGGAAAAGATGATTCAGAAGGTGGTCGACATACAAGCAACGATTGAGAATAACACACTAATCTATGAGAAAGCTGCCTGGCACAGGGAAACACTAACATGGAGAAACAACCTGAAATCGCGACCTCCGAGTAAACCCTACAATGAAAGTAAACCAAAGAAAATCATAAAGATTAAAGGAAAGAATGGAAAGACTAGAAAAGTTAGAGAAAAGGACGTCAAGTGCTATGGTTGTGGAAAAGTTAGAGAAAAGGACGTCAAGTGCTATGGTTGTGGACAGAAGAGTCGCAAAAAACCTGATTGCACTAAACAAATAAATGTAATTGGAGATGAAGAGGCTTACTACAAGGATGAAGATTTAATAGAATCAGAAAACGAAATGAATGAAGCACCACAATCAGATGAGGAGTAGGAAAACTAGTTAGAGTGCCGACTCATAAAAACCATGCATCAATAATGATCCTGACAAATCTCGACATGATAAATACAATAACTATAGCAATTAATGGAGTAATGACGAAAGCAACAATTGACACTGGAGCAGCAACATTGATAATTAGATGAGTGCGTGATGAAGTTGGGTTTCAAACGCAAAGATTTGAACAGTTGCAATAAAAGATTGATTAATGCATCAGAATATATTGACTCAAAAGGGATAATAAATGCAGTGCAGATGAGAATAGTGAACATGACATTTGAGCAATTGCTGGTAGTGGTGGATACTCACAACAATCTGTTACCATAGGAGGTTATATTGGGCAATGACTTTCTGACAAAAAATGGATTTGTTATAAACTACGCAAACAGAACTATAAAAGTGAAAGAGGAAGAAATCAAAATTGAAGAGGAGCAAGGAAGACACAACACGATCACATTTGAACTGCAGGAAGATATTCATTTACAACCGCATCAATGGAAGATGCATACAATGGAGACAGAAGACCCAATACCAGCCGACGTAAGGCTATATGATAATAAAGGAATTAATACAAAGAGAGTATCAATGCCGTCCAGTGCGTGCACAGTTAAGAATGGAAAGTGGAGAATACCAATCCTCAACGTGACAAACCAAAATATTAATCTAAAGAAATCTCAAGTAAGGAAATACGGAAAATACATCAAATCCAACATCAGACTCATTTGGAAGGCGATAGAGGACAACAATGGAGTGAGTAATTTGCACAGTCGACTCAAGGGCATGCAAATGAAAACGGAATGTACTCCACATGGCCGACTCAAGGGCAACTGGACGAACACCATCGAAGTCACAAGTACTCCCAAAGGCTCGATTCAAGGGCATAGGGTCAAAAGCAAATGAAGAAGACGCGTACAGAACACCGGAAATAAGAAACGAAGATTATCCACACCTGGAGGAGCAGGAAATTCGAGAAATATTATGCCCCACTGGTGGGGGTGAGTAGTGTTACAGGGAAGATGTCAATAATGATAAATAGCAACCGACTTGGTATTTGTCCATCTGACGTAAGTATTTTTTCTGATACGCTAAAGAAATATATGTGGGGAGCAACTGCCGAGACAAAGTTTGCTATCTTTAACTCAGAATATGCTCATTTGAGCACACAGCAGTTGATTGAGAGACTACCTGGCTCGACCACTAAGTTTTTAGAATTGTTGTTGAACTGTGTCTTGGAAAAATCAGAGATTTTCTTTAACTTAGAGCGCCTTAACTATCCAGAGTGTGGTCATAGTCAATTTACTGAATCTGCGAGAAAAGTGAATAAAGAGGGAAAAATAGTCCCATCATCATATTGGATCAGGTAATGAGAACGCCGGAGCAATTTTTCAAGGAAGAAGAACTGTTGGCCACATATTAATTCGTAAATTTTTATTTTTTGACGTGTTTGGTACAGCAAACAGCAATTTTGTTGAAACTAAAACTGTGCTGAATAAAGATATTATTTTTCTTCTTCTTCTTCTTCATTCGTCCAGCTGTCTTCGTCCATCCGGGAGCTGATTGAGAAAACCAATTTAGAGAAATTTGGCGGACCCCTCTCCCCTCTTCAGCCAACCCCCAGTGGTCTATTACCAAAGATGAGCAACCAAAGAACACCACCTGGAAGAATTCAGGGAAGAGATCACAATTCAAGAGAGAGTGTTAGTGGAATCTAAAGATAAAGACATCCTAGCCTCACTGAAACGTTCACTAAGGAAGAGCTGGTCATTCTACAATCAGCTGGGCGACAAGTGGCTTTGGACGTGGAATGTATCACTGGCTCTACAACACGTTCACACAACGGCTAAACTATTTACGCAGAAATTGTCCGATTAGCTCAAGGCTCCACAGTTTGCAATTTTTCAGATTACGCAACGAAGTGGTCACACAGCAAGAGACCCTTATGCAAGTCACCAGAAAACCTCAATATGCCGAAGTTCAGAGTTGGGACGGCGTTTTAGCAATTGAAATGGTTAAATCTACTCAAAAGATAGTCTCAGGTCCCCCTCTCCAACTATTACTGCTGAATTAAATCGAGCAGGGGGGGCGTATAGAGTCACTCAGGGACTTTTTCATTTATTTTTTCAATTCGATTATTTGTAATGTTAGTTACGTCGACATGACGTAATAAATTTATTTCGAGTTTGGTTTACAATGCTAAATTAATGTCCCCTCGATTTGGTGCTACGTATGATTTTATGTTGTAAACAAAGGCATGTAATAATTACGTTGTATAACTATGAGCAACTATGTAGAAATTGTTCAATAAGATAAGATAAGATAAGAGATTCTATATTCAGATAAATGTTTACAATTCAATAACTGATAATTTATCTGAATAGCGTCATAAATTACAAAAAAGTAACCAATCTACAAATCAACATACATTACAAAAATTAACAATTCTTACAGGCTATGGATGAATTACTTTATATTGCTATTTTAATGACGAGTGAGAGTTTATCTCACCTCAATTGCGTTTACTTTCTTCTTTACCTTATTTTTTTAGTCATTATGATGATAGTAATTATTGTGTAAGTTTCTGGCAACTATTTGGGAGTAACTCCTTCAATTACTGATGCTACAAGTAGTGTTCAGACAGTAAGCATCCCAAATTGTGGACCACATTATGTTAGGTGTACAGTTACGTGTAGATATAATAAACCTTTTCGTTTGAATGCAAAATGCACATGCACTGATAATTTATTACACTGTGATGACACTATATGGGTGGTTTACACGAATGCATGGTAATTACATGCTATTATTTAGTGAACTGAGAAAAGAAAACAACAGATGTCTATTGTGCATTGAGCTAAATAATAAATCATGACACAAATAGCATAACACCAATCAATCAAGTTACGAACTTTTCTCTCCCTGGATAGCACTTCGGCTGGAAGCCATACGAATTGGTCATCATGGATGTTTTCTAAACAGTTACTAGTTACATGGATGAATTACCGATGTTTTTTTATATGTTATTTATTCCTAGAATCGGGGCTGTTACGATATAGTCACTTCTGCAACCTTCTGCCATGACAATGAGTTCCTTAGTGCTGGTATAGTTCCCAGCCCCTGATTCTACATTATTAATGCTTTGCATGTATTCGCCTACTTCGATTGATCTGATAGGCCCAGGATTATGGTTCAATTCCAGCCATTATTAATAACTTATCTTGCGAATTTTTTTTATCAATTCTTTTCCGATTATTTTCTGATCAACTTAAGTCGCTTGTTGAAAACACTTGTTGTTGACTATCCCAACGGAATAAGATAAAATAAGAGATTCTATATTCAGATAAATGTTTACAATTCAATAACTGATCATTTATCTGAATAGCGTCATAAATTACAAAAAAGTAACCAATCTACAAATCAACATACATTACAAAAAGTAACAATTCTTACAGGCTGTAGATGAATTATTTTATATTGCTATTTTAATGAGTTATCGTATAGTCATTGTTGTAAAATTTAAATCCTAACCATGATGTACCTAAAATATATTTTTGCTTAAGGAAGATTTTTAAACGCTTTTTAAAAGGTTTCAATTTTTCAATACTTTGAATTTCTTTACGTAGTGAATTCCAGGTTCGAATTGCGACATTAATGAAAGATTTCTTCAAAACTTTTTTCTTATACTTAACATGTAAAAATTTTATATCTTGCATTCTGTTTATGCGCAAATCCCGGTAATTTAATTGACTTATAAGGCGAGAGATTTTTTGCTAGATTGAAAAATGTTAGCAAGGTTTTGGAAAGAGAATTGACCTAGAAATGTAATGTTTAGTTTTCGATGAATTTTTTGCTGAGATATTCAGTGCCCATTTTAATTGAATGTCAAGTTTTCAATAAAGCACATCACCTAGATCAGTAAATAAGATGTTTGCATAATTAAGGTGGCTCATGATAAAAGCATGGAAGAATTGAATAATTGCACAAGGTGGTAACTGCTTAACTACTAGTGTCATAATTTTTATACCTATAGCTAATTTTCTAACTGTTATGTTAATGTGAGCGTTGAACTTTAACTTTGAGTCAATGGTTACACATTAACAGTATTAACTTTCAAAGTCATTTTGGAAACATCGTAGTTATTTTTATTGGGCTGTAAAATACAAAATTCTGTCTTAGCTTCATTAATTATCAACTTATGCATTGAAAAATATTTTGACAATTTGTTGCAAGTGAATTCTATTGATTCCGCTGCTGAATGCATTGATGTATTATCGCTGAAGATGCAGGTGTCATCGGCATATTGAATTAGATTGCAATTGGTTATTGACTGCATGTCATTTACATAAATACTAAAAAGAAGAGGACCTAGAATCGTTCCTTGAGGCACCCCATTGTAAACCGATAACCAATCAGAAAAAATATCGTTTAATTTAACTCTCTGGAATTTTCGGTTAAAGTAACTAGTTATCAATTGATTACTATTACAAGAAAATCCTAAGTAAGTTAGTTTTTCAATAAGTATGTTGTGATTAATCGAATCAAAGGCTTTTGAGAGATCTAAACAAGCTATAGCTACAAATTTATTAGAATCGAGGGATGCTCTCCATTTTTCAGNGAGTACAGGGTACGTGATTGCCTGTGATGATGCGGTGGCATACGTATATTCGCTGGTCGATATGATTGATAAGAATTAAGTGACTTTGGCGGCAAAATTGAGCGGCCGTAGATGAAAGGATGCTTTGCATTTGCAAAATAGCTTTTAAAGCATCGTGCTAATATAGCATATCCAGATTCAGAGAAATGAATTCTTCCTCGTGTAAATAGATCTGCATCGACATATGCACCCTTGTAAAAACAACGGTTATTTTCGACGATCTTGTACTGCAATAGTTTTGCATTTTGATGTAATAATACATAGATAAGATAAGATAAGATATTCTATATTCAGATAAATGTTTACAATTCAATAACTGATAATTTATCTGAATAGCGTCATAAATTACAAAAAAGTAATCAATCTACAAATCAACATGCATTACAAAAAGTAACAATTCTTACAGGCTATGGATGAATTACTTTATATTGCTATTTTAATGACGAGTTATCGTATAGTCATTGTTGTAAAATTTAAATCCTAACCATGATGTACCTAAAATATATTTTTGCTTAAGGAAGATTTTTAAACGCTTTTTAAAAGGTTTCAATTTTTCAATGCTTTTAATTTCTTTAGGTAGCGAATTCCAGGTTCGAATTGCGACATTAATGAAAGATTTCTTCAAAACTTTTTTCTTATACTTAACACATGTAAAAATTTTAGATCTTGAATTCTGTTTATGCGCAAATCCCGGGAATTTAATTGAATTATAAGGCGGTAGATTTTTTACTAGTTTGAAAAATGTTAGCAAGGTATTTAAAATGACGAGTTGTTTTGGAAAGAGAATTGACCTAGAAATGTAATGTTTAGTTTTCGATGAATTTTTTGCTGAGATATTCAGTGCCCATTTTAATTGAATGTCAAGTTTTCTATAAAGCACATCACTTAGATCAGTAAATAAGATGTTTGCATAATTAAGGTGGCTCATGATAAAAGCATGGAAGAATTGAATAATTGCACAAGGTGGTAACTGCTTAACTACTAGTGTCATACTTTTTATACCTATAGCTAGTTTTCTAACTGTTATGTTAATGTGAGTGTTGAACTTTAACTTTGAGTCAATGGTTACGCCTAAGTACTTGAAAGTGTCTACAATAGGTACATTAACAGTATTAATTTTCAAAGTCATTTTGGAAACATCGTAGTTATTTTTATTGGGCTGCAAAATACAAAATTCCGTCTTAGCTTCATTAATTATCAACTTATGCATTGAAAAATATTTTGACAATTTGTTGCAATTGAATTCTATTGATTCCACTGCTGAGTGCAATGATGTATTATCGCTGAAGATGCAGGTGTCATCGGCATATTGAATTAGATTGCAATTGGTTATTGACTGCATGTCATTTACATAAATACTAAAAAGAAGAGGACCTAGAATCGTTCCTTGAGGCACCCCATTGTAAACCGGTAACCAATCAGAAAAAATATCGTTTAATTTAACTCTCTGGAATCTTTGGTTAAGGTAACTAGTTATCAATTGCTTACTATTACAAGAAAATCCTAAGTAAGATAGTTTTTCAATAAGTATGTTGTGATTAATCGAATCAAAGGCTTTTGAGAGATCTAAACAAGCTATAGCTACAAATTTATTAGAATCGAGGGATGCTCTCCATTTTTCAGTAGCATGTAATAGTGCATCAGTTGTTGAAAAATTTTTGCGAAATTCAAATTGGGTGTTCGATAATAAATTATACTTATTAAAATGTTCAATTATTTGGTTATGCAATAANTTTTTCAATAAGTATGTTGTGATTAATCGAATCAAAGGCTTTTGAGAGATCTAAACAAGCTATAGCTACAAATATATTAGAATCGAGGGATGCTCTCCATTTTTCAGTAGCATGTAATAGTGCATCAGTTGTTGAAAAATTTTTGCGAAATCCAAATTGGGTGTTCGATAATAAATTATACTTATTAAAATGTTCAATTATTTGGTTATGCAATAATCTTTCGAATATTTTACTTATTGGAGAAGTAATTGAAATTGGTCGATAATTAGTGGCAATTGAAGGATCGTTTTTCTTAAAAATAGGAGTAATGTGAGTAAGTTTTAGATAATCTGGGAAGTGATTGCTTTTTATAGATTCATTAACGATGAAATTTAAAGGACTTGCAATGATATCTGCAGTCATTTTAAGAGCCCAAGAGGGGATATTTGAGGGACCACTTGATTTGTTGGGCTTAAGCTTAAGAATCGATTTAATAATTTCATAGGTAGTTGAGAATCGGAAATAAAAGTCAGGTGTAAAGATTTTGTGAGAGGTTTTTGTATTTAATAAGGGGGCCGTTGTATTTTCCTAAGTTGACAAAAGTCTTGTTTAATTCATTAGAAATTTCTAAATTGTCGGTTAGATTATTTCCATTTGATGTTAAATCGTTGTTCATGAGCATACCTGTTGAAAAAACTATTAATCATATACTCAATCTCATTCCTGAAGATCAAATTATTGTCTCCCATGAAACTCTAAGGCGTTTACTCAAACTAGAGTGTTTGAATATTAAATTCTTGTTCAATAATTGCGTATATGAACAAATTGACGGAATGGCAATGGGTTCAACAATGACTGCTTTAACCATGGACTTGATTGAGTCTAAATTTGATTCACTAATCATTCCAAAGCCCTTAATATACTTAAGATATGTCGATGACATTTTTACATTATTTGAAAATGAGTTGGAAATTGAAAAAATAAATATACAACCAAGTTGAAGAACTAAAATGTACCGTCGAAATATAAAAAGTCCAAACATTAAACTTCTTAGACATATCAATCATGAAAAAAGAAAAAACATGAAACCAAGTTATATATAAAACCAACAAATACAGGATTATACATTCCTTATGAATCACAATGTGATTCATGAGGATAAGAAGGAGCACATAATACAGAACGATGAAAACGGAAATAATAGGAATTTCAGAGGTGAGTTATTTAATCTCTGATTAAAGTAGAAGTTTGAATACTCTAGTTAATAATGGAAATACAACAAACAAATAAACGTATTCTAGTACAAAATTAAAATTTTTAAACTGCCAAAAGCCAATCTGCCAAACAACATTGATGAAAGCATAAACAACTACGACAGCAGACATGTTCTTCAACTTTGAGTGGAACAAGCTACTTTTTCTTATTAGAACGCTTGTGAGTACGGTGAGAAGAATGATGTTGATTATTGTCTTGTCCACAATTTCTATTTCCATTGGATGGTGGTTTTTTCACGCTAAAAAGTAAAGCTAGTAAAATACAATTATTTCTCGTTCACTACTACATTGTCAACAATCAGGGTCTTCTGAAGACCGGATTAAGGCAAATTAAATTTTGTACAAAAGTATCACCAACATTAATTAATTGAATATAGCCCTGACCAAATAGTGGTCAACATTTGAGGTAAAAAAAGAGAACAATTAAAAAAGTAATGGCATTTAATAAAAATGGAGCAAAAATGTAGTTGTAGTAGATATGAGATCCTGAATAATAAATTTTTATAGGAAATGTTAGAATGATTCAAACAACATAAAAAAGTTGGAAACGCTTGATTCTTCAATTTGCGAGATCTAAGCTTGCATTAAAATCCTTTAAACTTACGTAAATTCCCCATCATGGGCAGATCCCATAATGCGCATTCGGGCTTTACGATATTCTTCCTGCCTCTCTTGCAAAGAAGGTGCAGACATGAGGGATTCACTAGATTCACGGTGATCATAGTATTGAACTAAATGCAATAATGAATGTATGTAAAATAAACAAGCAACTTGAAACAGGCAGCAATAAATCAAGTCAAATTAATTGAATGACAGTTTCTATTTTCTGATAGTCTTTAAAAATTCACATTTGATGTATGAATGTAAACTAATGCCATGCCATTTTAAATTAAATTGTATGCGTTCATCAAAGTAAATTCACCAATTCATTTTTAAAAGAGAATATAGTTATGAATATTAACTTAGGAGTCACTATTCATGCGCTCTTCAACACATTTTCAATATATTATGTTATCATTTCCCAAATACGATTTTTTACATCTAGTGTCTCCCCACACAGCACTTGCAACCAGTTTACCATCATCCCCACCTGCCGCGAAACTCTTTTTGTTCAAGTCCATTTTTCTCTACGCTTCTCCCTGTTGATGGCCTTCTCGTGTCTTGTTCCACTCCATGGAACAATTCCAGAGGGGTGCTTTCAAATAGATCTCAAAATTGCCATACAAAGACACACTTCTCAAATTCTCCACTCTTTTCACTGCCACTTCACTTCCACGCCTGCGATCTCCTCCCGTTCAATCGTTTGCTGACTCGCAAATTCGACTTCTTTCTTCATTCATTGTCCCAAGAAGCCTTCCAGCCTTTACTTGTTTCTCAATTGTGCTTGTATCACTCCTAATTACATCTTGACTCTAAACCCTTTGTTGTCATTTTTCTTTGCAGAGCCTTTCTCCCACTTCGCCTACTATTCCATCTGATCCGACTTTATCTCTTGTGACTGTCTTCGCTGCCATAAAACGTGACTTTGTTGTTTTTATATTTTTGTAGTGTTTGCTTTAAGCTGCTAATAAAGTCCTTCATTATTATTATTTCAAACCAACTACTACGATATCCCCAGAAGAAACTCTATCGTACACTTCTCTCAATGTAGACAACTTCCTACCCACGTACCTTCACTTTATCAATATGAATCGCTCAGCTGACATCTTCCAAAATATCGCTCAACCACAGCCTCGAAATAACCGTCAAAATCTGCAACAATGACTTCAAACCTCGTCTATCTGTAAATTCCATCAAACCTGAAACTACCACTCTTATCATTAGGGCTAGTATTCATAAAAATGATTTTCTTCCTAATCAAGTAACTACTGTGCACTCATATTCTGGACATGACACCAAGACTCACACGCAAGATTGCCCTCTACCCAAAAACTCATACAAAGTCCGTCATCAACACTGGTCTCATCGATGTTCTCAACACTACAAATGCTCAAATTTTTGAAGCCAAACTAAAAATGCTCATTCATCTAACCCACCCGTCTGTCTAATCTTAAAAGAAACTTCAGCAAAGAATTCAATCAAACCATTAAGAGTCTATCTGCCAGGAACATCTCAGTTATTTCAGTCTTTGATAGATTTCTTCTCTCACCTCGAAGTATAAAATCTGATTTTCTAGTCAAGCAAGACGGAATCCATCTCACTCTCTGCATTACTCAAATACTCAAAGGATCCCTTTCGATTCGCCGAATTTCTCATCCAGCTATTCGCAATGCAAACATCTCTTATGCTCAAACTCTATCCTCCAAAATACCGCCCGCTGCTACCTACACCTCGTCCTCCATATCCATCAAAATGAAACTAGTACTTTTCATTTTCAATTTCTTAACATATCTTCGTTTAAACAATGTAGCTATATACTATATGCATTCACACTTAACACCACTCAACTCACAACACTTCTCCACTGAACACTACTACATAACAAAACTTAAATTTTATTATCTACTTAAAGTTTATTATCTACAAATTTATCAGCTTTAGCTCTAAGACTTATTGGAAAATAAACAGCCATTTTCATAAGATCCTATGCTTAATATTTATTAAATTCAGCGTATTTCTTAATTATCTCAATATGTCTTTCCATTAATTCTTTCTGGAGATGTTAAACCTAACCCGGACCAATTTTAGAAGAATCATAAATAGAAAATAAATTACGAAATTACTGCAATAACCATTCGTATATCTCCATGCTAGAAGTCTCAATTCAAAAAGAAATGATTTTCTAAATTTAATAAATATGATAGGTCAAAACGCAATATTCTTAGTTACTGAAACTTGATTATATGATGACACAGATCCTAATTTGTTTAATCCTGACCGACATTATTTTGACACTTTCATAAAAAAAACCGATTCGGTAGAGGTGGCGGACTATTGATAATACTTCCAAAATGTTTAAAACCAATGGGCAAATTGCAATATGAATTAGACCACGATGTATTTGAATCACTCTGGATAGTAATTATATGGTTTAAAACAAATGTCATAAGGAACTTGTCAATATCACATATAACCCAAATAAAAATTATCATATTGACTATCTAAATTATAAGTCAAATTAAATCTCCGAAATAAATTACTCATACTATTCTATAAATGTATTTGGTGACTTTAATATAAATTATTTTAACAATCTTGAAAAAAAATCCTTAAACGAATTCTGCGCCACATACGATTTTCACTGTGTAAATACTGACTGTTCTAATTGGAATAAAAACTTAATTGACAACTTCATAACAAACTCAGACCTATGTTTTAAATCCATTATCTTTAAGTCATTTTGAGTGACCATGCTCTTTGCGCATATATAAGTAATATAACTACCAAAGTCAATAAATTTAAAATAACATATACAAGAGATTATCTTAATTATTCAGACGAAATAATTGAAACACTTTTGAAAAACATATCGTTCAACTATATATACACATTAAAATCTAGATCTTGCATGATTAATTATATTTAAAAAGAAATTTGCAATGCAATTAATAAAAGAGCACCAATTAAGTACCGCAAAGTAAAACTAAAAGCGCGTAAGTTATTAAACAATTAAGAAATAAAAAATTTGCCTTAAAACAGAAAAGGTTATTCGATAAACTAAATAATACAAACGAAAAATGGCGATATATTCATAAAATTTTGGGAAAAAGTAAAGGAATTTCAACTGATATTAATAAATTAAGTATTGATAACCAAACTACAATAGAAAAAACAAGAATAATCAACCACCTAAATAAAACATTTAAGGAACTTGGCAATTTCAATTTTCCCCAATATAAGAGAAAGACAAATATTAATAAATTCCCAGGAAAAACATACTTGTCTTTTAGACTCATAAATGCAAATGAACTAGAAACCATAATAAAAACTTTAGACACAAATAAATCAACGGC
>CABFPE010000625.1:231013-243393 GCA_900660155.1 Hofstenia miamia | reverse complement strand
CACCTAAACAGTGATAGTTAATACTCGACTACTTAATTAACATAGCCAGTTAATAAGAGAGAAAAGTCTGATGGTTCAACAAATGGGTAACACCTCACCCGCAGTTTACCAATCATTCCCTAACAGTAATTAGACACGGCGTAACAAGCTAGGTGGAGGATGTTACAGAACTAGCATGTATATGAATGTACTAGTTTACACTATTTCCTTTTTATTAATATTTCAAGTTACAATATCAAAAGAAAAACCATGATTTTCATAATTACATTTTTAAGATATCAATCTTTAGTGAAAATTCAGATTAGCTTTTACCATTATCAAAAAATTAATAACTAAAAAATAAATGCAATTTTGATTTTTTGCTAAAACATTATTTGTATGCATTATTGGGTTAAGACCCTGTTTAATGCAAAGTCTCTCTCTTTTATTATGGTTTAATATATCAAAATAGTAAACCCATGAGTTCTCAAATAAATGTTTATCAAACTTTTAAGGAAAATTCATATTAGCATTTATTGTAAGCAGTGATAAATGTTACATGCAATTTCAGCTAAAAATTTATTTGTAACATAATTTTCACAAAAAGTTAAAAAATTAAGACCAATGCTTAACACCTCTCTCTCTCTCTTTCTCTCTTACCCTTATTATGAGTTACAATATCAAATAGTAGTAAACTCATGATTTTCACAATTTCATGTTAAAGATGGCAAAATTCAAATTATCATTTGCTTTAATTACAAAAAAAATATAAGCTTGGAAAAAAATGCAATTTATAGAAGTAATATTATTCATATTCCACCTTTGAAAATATCCAAAGTATCTAACATCAACTCAGCTTTGTCCAATTCTGCATGTTCATCAACAGGAATACTTGGATTTGCATCAATAATTGCTGCAATAAAACAATAGCGTTTCCCTTTATACTGAGCCTTTGTTTCCAAATCTTGTTCATCATTAGGGTCGTATAAACTGTTGTCATGCCTTTGGTAGTTTTTGTGGATGTAACTTTCATCCATGTAAATTATGCATTGTGTCTTTGCTTCATTGATGGGCACTAATTTGGATACATATTCATATCTTTTTCTAATGTTTTCCTCTCTTAATTGGTAGCACATGACACCCTTCTTTTTTCCACATTTATATCCCATCTTCTGAATAAATCGCTGTACAGATCGTAATCCTGCTTGTACAGAGTTTCTACTTTCACGATCAATCTCCATATATCCTGATGCTACCAAGAAATCCAGAACATCTTTCGCCACAGTTCTTGTTTGAGTAATTCAGCATTCCTGGATAAATGTTTGAATGGAACTTACTACAGCATGACAATGCAGAACACCACTATGCTTTTGTTTATAGTTGGCTGGTGGTTTAGCTTCTTTGACAACTTGTCCTTTTACATAGTCTGCCCTTACTTGTCCAACAATATCTTTTCTGCGGTGCAACAACAAACTAATTTCATTTGTATAATTAACAGATTTTGGTTTATGACCAGGAGAAACCAAATTATGCTTGGTGTAGTAGTCATGTCGAAATTTTGATTGTAATAAAAGAATGTCGAGCTTTTCTTCTCTTGTTACCATTGGGGGACGCTCTTTCTTCACATACTTCACAACTTTATCATAAATTTCATCATTAACTGCAATTATTTTAATTCTTTTAGGCGTAGAATGATTAGAAACTTCTTCCCCATGGATATTTCAATGATTACATGCAGAAATTCGAGGAGATAGAAATCCTGGTGGGGGGTTTTCTTGATCATTTTCACTCATTTTTTGGAATGTTTTTTAATCAATCACATGAATTGGTAGCTCGTTAAAAGTTCTATTATTGGTGCAAAAGGCTATTTATGAAACTAAAAATTGAACTCACAGTAACCCCAACCCTCATGGATGGTGTTGTGGACTGTAAATAAAGACTACTAAATAAAACTAAAAATGTTTACCAATGAAATTGTGCTTTAGGTTTTTTTGCATCAAAATGTATGATTGTGAAATATTTCCAAACAAAACAAAACAAAAAATATTAATGGTTGAAATTATGAAAATATATTTCTATTAATTAGTTAAATTTCTTTTTTTATTAACATGACTAAAACAAAACATTAAAAAAATATGGTGACACACAAAATTATTATTTGACAAGGGTGAGTACAACAAAATTGTTTGTATGGATTTTTATTCTAATGCTGAAACTTTCAAAAAATGTTTTTAAAATGTATTGCTAAGTGTTCACCATGTTTTTATCTTGATTTTAATTATTTTCTCATTCTCTCATAAGTTTTCTATTCAGTTACTTGATAATTTATTAGTCATAGGATTGCATATGAAATCTTCTTCTAATAGGTTTTTCAAGCTGCATGGAAATGCATACAATAACATTTACTATATTAAAGAACTATCAATTTTGTTGGATGATAAAATATACATTATTACAGTACATCAATCAAGGGAAAATTTTGATTGTCTTCCTCATCATATCCAAAAAGCTTTCAACTGGTATAAGCACAATTTTCATAATGTTGGCTTTGCATATGGAAACCTTACAAACAAACAAATGATTACTTTTATCAAATCTCTGAATTTGTCATGTAGAAAGGAAACAATGTTTGGGGCATGTGATAGAATGAACTGTGAGTTTTTAATCTGATTAACTCTCACCTTTGGAAAATTTGCTTGATCATGGTTACTAATGTCAACAAATTATGGGAATTCTACAGACTGTATAAAGGATTATTATAAATTTGTACTTTGAATGAACATTCAACAATGAGGTATATTATTATCACTATTTTTTACTGTAAATAATCAATGTAAATTTAAAAAGTTTTTTGTAAAACCATTGTAGCTAATAAAAATAATTAGTGATTTTTTTTATTTATTAGCATTATTTTATAAAAATAAAAATTATAACTGGTATATGTAGAAAAAAGAGAGTGAAAACAAAACTATGTTTTTATATTACTAAACTGTAATACAATATAATTTACAATACCATCAGTCTTGATTTCCATTGTAGAAAAGCATTTTATTTATCAGAGTCTTGTCATTTTCACCAAGTGCATTGACATAGTGTTTAAGTAAGAAATAGTAAACCCCATTTTTGAGTGTCATATTTACTGCAAAACCATATCTTGTCTTCAATTGAACAGTGTCCTCAATTGTTAGCTAAAGTCTTTTCAGCAGTTCACTAGCAGGACTTGCACTTGAAAAAATACATAGTGATGGTTGGGAATTGACATCATTTAAACATTGTAAAATATCATGTCTTTATTTTTGTTGGAGATTTGAAAAGCAATTGCATTTTTATTGACTATCAGATGTCTTTGCTTGTGTTGAGTCTTGCATTTTTCTTTTACAGGTGCAGGGGGAGAGGTCATCATCTTCTGTATTAATGGGTTATAACCATATGATGGTGGCAGGGTTGTGCATAGATTGTCAAATAGGCTACCCAATGAACCAGATGTTACTGTTTCAACAGATATTTGTCAAGAAGAAGGATGAGTTTGTAGAAGAAAATTAATGATTTTATGCAATGAAATGAGGTGAATATATAGGTTGACCAGCCAATAGAAATACATGGAAATTTATGAAAAATATTCATTGATTGGCAAACATAATGTGATGGTCTTTAACATTGTATATTGACAAAAACACATGTGTATGTAATAAAGTAAAACATATTTTATGGGAAATTATTCATTAGTCAGTAAAATGTAGTGTGATAGTCTGTTAACAATGTATATTTACAAAAACATTTGTGTATTTAATAAAACATACAAACTAAATAAGATGGATAGAGCACCCAAATCATGTAATAAAATTAGTCACTATAGCAGACATGTGTTTATGAATTATTGTAAAATTGAGCCTGTAATTGTCACAAAATAATGAGTCAGTGTGTCCAAAAAGTGATAAAATGTACCTTGTCTGTTTTATGTATACAACTTATTTGTGTAAATTTAAATTGCATACATCACTATATTTTGATAATCTGTTCTGTTATTACTCATCACTTTTAACAAGTGAGTTACACTGTTTGTTAATATTTGTAAATAGAAAGTGTAAATTTCTGTTAATTTATGTTTTGCTACCCTAGCTTCTAATTGCTTTTTATTTCATTATAAATTTCTCCAACCATATAATTAACTAAATTTTTGTTTTAGCATTTTTTAGATAATAATTCCTAAATTGCCCATTTATTATCTGTATTATATTTATTTATATTATGTTATTGATCAGTATGATCAATGCTTACAGTATCATTTTGAGTAACTAGAGGCCTTCAATAGTCAATGGTTAAACTCCTTAGTCTAGGTGATAGTAGTATGAATATTCAGACAATATTGTAGCATCATCCAAAAAGGCAACTAAAGCTGAATAACGTCGAATGATTATTAATTGAAATTGATTGTAAAAAATTTAGTTAATGAACTTTAGTTTATTTTTGTAAAATGCAACTAAGATTTAATATTGGTCAAAATAAGAAACTTGTTAGCCGATCAAGAGATAATTGACAAATTAAATTGAGCAAACTAATGCTTACGTATGAACAGCCATATTGGCAGACGAATCATTTGAATTTTAAAATCGGCAGGTACTTTTTGTAGAAATTTTATAAATAGCTTTGATTCAACCATAATTTTGATGAACAATAAATTCTTCGGAGTTTATTTAATTTTCATTTCTACTTTATCTGGTTTGATTATTTAATTAAATGTGCAGCTAGGCAAGTTGTGTTTAGTAGTGGCTGGAATCCATCACGGGATCGATTCTAGGGTCTTTGTGCCAGTCACGAAAGTGCACCTATGTTATGGTTAGGAGTTTTTCGATTCTTGCCTAGTCTGACTATCAATCAATACATGTAAGAAATAATCAATGCCTGGAACGACTGGATAGTCGGCACCTAGGGATATTTATATATTCTNTTTTAGATAATAATTCCTAAATTGCCCATTTATTATCTGTATTATATTTATTTATATTATGTTATTGATCAGTATGATCAATGCTTACAGTATCATTTTGAGTAACTAGAGGCCTTCAATAGTCAATGGTTAAACTCCTTAGTCTAGGTGATAGTAGAATAGGTATAAGGATGACTATGGTTAGGAAGCATGGTTGCATGTAGCTATAATTGTTGTATTTTCTCTAATCAAAAATAAGCTAAGAATTAGGTATTGGAATTAGTTCATTGCTTTGGCAAGAGGCCATGGTTCTGTAGGAAGAAGTTTAGATTAAATTGTTCTCTGAATATCTATTGTTGTAACCTATGGAATGAACATGCTCTTGTTTTCTCAATAGATAGAAGTACATATTCAATCAGTAGTTTCATCAGTTCTTTATTATTTCTGAAAATAAAATGCTTGCTGAGTGTTGGATGTGCTTCTATCACAAATCCAGCATTCTACAATAAATATGTGATGATATTTTATTAAATGACACGTGGCATTGATTATGTACATTACACATGCATTTTCTCTCTTAAGAAAATAGGTAGTAGAAGCTTGTGATTTATGAATATTGACATAAATTATATTTTTGCACTAAAACACTCTATTATTTTTCCAGCATTTTATTATTGTACAAGTAATTACTTGTTAGTTGATTTATAATATGCACATTTTTAAGCAAGTGTGAAAATTAATATCCAATTACAAAAAATTTTCATAAATTTACTTGATTATAAATACACAATCAATTTCTTATGATATTTCTTTTCCAATAATGAACTGGTAGATTATCATTTATGGACACTGCATGTAATGAATTTGCCCTCTCATTTCTTGTTTATGAAAAACATTGCCAATTTTGCAAGGCAATTGTTAATTTTACTTTTTTATCTCTGCATGCTTTAAGTTAAATACCAATTATTACTTGAGTATGTGGAATTATTATAAAAGCTTATTTTATGCAAAGTTTTAGATTGCTCTGCTTTTATATCTTGTACTTAATATTTATGCATGTACATTTATTTAATACTCAATATTGTAATTTTTGTAGTTTATTCAAAAGATTACATTTTGCAAAATGTGTATTATCCACTATCATTTACTTGATGTTTGTTACTTTATATTGGAATAACCAGTGGAAAAACAAATAATAAGAGAAAAAGAAAAACTAAAAAACTATTTGTGATTTATTTTTGATTATTAACATTTATTTATCAAGCTGTACATCAGCCTCACAACTTTCATCTTTAAGTTCATGCAGCCAGTATCCTGCCTACAAAACTGTGCTCATAAATTAGGTGTATTATTAGGAGTTCTTAATCATTTAGCTTTCCTATCAATTCTTTTGTAGTGATAACAAATGTTATCAAATAGCTGGACAGCTACTCTTATGTTAACCCCTACTTTAGATCCAAATTTTTAGGGTATTATAAGAACTATTATATATATGAGATGTCTGCAAGCATCCTACTATATTGCATGCATAGTGATTTAATTAATCTATATCTTTGACAATTGACCTTATTATTTCTATTTTCTGCTAACCCTATTGATTGTTCACATGTATTTAGGAGTGTTTGTATATTTATAGGTAAGACACAAAACAAGCCAAGGCAACTGGGTTGTGAACTTTCCTTTATTGCTAACAACAATAAGAACAATCAATTTACAAATTTAGTACAGGCAAGCACCACTAGAGAACATTACAAAAAACACTGTCACTTAGATCTGCCTGAGCCACAACCAACAACATGGTAACTGGTGATCACTGCATACTGCTGATTAATCTTCATTGCATGGTCTTGTATTGGGTTTCATCCATTTCGTTCCTGCTATTAATCTAAATAAGATTCTGTTAGTGAATGGACTACAATAATGTTGTATTCAGATAATAGTTTCAGTAAATAATCAATATTTCAAGAAGCAGGAAATTACACTGGAATTGTACCCAATACAGAAAATGATCATAATGGAGAGGAAAGTTGTAAATCATCACCTAACTTAAGCCTATCTCCACCTGGTACAGATTCTACACTATTCACATTTAATGCAGTTAAAACTTGATATTTTTCTCAACATGTTAACCTCTTTCTTATTAATAAACAAGTAAAATTGACGAATTGCAAAACATGTCCACTCTTTTATATTAATTAAGAAAGCTTAGTGTATTTCTAATGTATACTCATGTTAATTGGCATTTTATTATCTTTATGAAAGAGTTCAAATACCTGTAGTTTTTCATGAGTTAGTCATGTATAACTTGATTAATTACAACAGAATGTGTTACTATTAATATAAATTACATTGCATTTTTTTATCTATTAGCTACTTTAAGGAGCAAACATAGGCATGCAAAAATTAATTTCTATCTCTTTGTAAAACTTTTTAGCAGTAAGTTGGTTCTGCATAAACATGTTGATGAAAGCCATCCCATTGAGAATTCACCTTAACCAGTTTTTACTAACAACAATCACACTATACATAAGACAGAGAATGCAGACAGAGGAGCATTTTCAAGCTATTTATCTGATAATGTCAACTCTATTGATGTCTACAAAGCTATTCAAACAATCATGAGGCAATACATTCAAGTAATTTTGAGTAAAGTGTCCACTCATTATTCTGCTAAAATGTATTTAATGTGTGAGGTGGAAACTTAGAAGCCACAGGAAAATGAACAAGAATAAGTGGTGTTGCTCTATCCAACAAAATCTCCTGTGTCAGTGTTTAGTTTGGGCTTAAATGATAATAATTTTTACAGGTTGGTAGATAAAATTGCAAATTATATTTGTATGTATGCTACAAATAGAAGCAAATTCATTTTAAAGTCAATAAATAAAGTGGGATTGCATGTTTCAAAATATAGACCAAGTTGTGGCAGTTCTTACATCCCTCTACCAGATTATCTTAGAAAAAATAGCTTTCTTGTATCTCCAAAAAAACTGATCAATCAAATTTATGTTTTATATATAGCATGCTAATGTGTTTCCACCTGGGAATTAAGCAGAGATGTGAAATGATGCAAATGAAAAAGTTTCTGCCAACATTAATGTACTAGTTTGTCACTTCCCATGTCTGTCAACAACATTGGTATTTTTGAAACTTTGAACTCAATAAATGTAAATTTGCTAAATGATTGATGCTTTATACCAGCTTTTATGTCTCCACACTTATACCAACAAACTGTTAATTTCTCCTCATAGAAAAAGAAAATAAAAGCAACTACTTTGCCATCACCAACACCAATGCTTGCCTAAGATTTTTTAAAAATTAAAATCATGATTTTTTTGCTCAAAATGCTTGTCTGATTTTAAAACTAATCAGAATTTATCAAAAACATGAAAATAAATGCAATGGAGTGACAGATCCAAACATTACATTTCCTCATCCTTCACACAAATATAAATTCAAGGCATACTCTGCACAACTCTCCACAACAATTGTGGCAAGTTTGGACATTGAAACAATTTCAAGGAGAATACAAACTGTGCAACCACATCCATCAACCAGCTAAACACTGCATGAAGCGGAACAGATACTATTGGGAGTATGCATAGCAACTAGCACCAAGGACAGATTGCTATCTTTCAAAGTAATTTTATGCAAAAATTGTATGAATGACGCATTGGACTATTTACTAGAGTTAGTAAAAAATTCAATTGAATTTATGCAGAAACACCATGACTTATTACACTGGATCAAAAAAATAAATTCTCAGCTAAAGACACTAAGGCTATTGATCAATGTCATTTTACTGGTTTGGCTCACAGTGCTTGCAATGCATTAAATTGAACTCCTCAGTTTACACTGATTTTTGTAATGGAAGCAAGCATGACATGCACTTATTATTAAAGAGTTTACACATGAAAGACATGAGGGAAAAAGTGTCATGCATCCCAGCATTTACCTCAGAGATATTTTTATTGTTAAGCTTAATGGTACCTCTAAATAGTTATATTGATAAAGACAGAAATTCTAAAAACATCTATGAGGAATTAAGGTTTTTAAAGTTATTGATTCATAGCTGATATTCTGTCAAATCTTACTAAAAATATCAGAACTGACAAATACATATTTCTAAATTATGGAATGGGCAAGGGGAAAGCATAAGCCTACAAAGTGGGGAAAGGAATTTTCTGCTCTGATTATTTTGATAGTTTGGAAACATTTGCAGAGATGGGACTCCCAGACTTAGAGCATTGTCAAAATATATTGGGTGGAAAAATTTGCATAACACAGGAGGACTTTGATTTTGAATGTGAAAAGATTTATCATATAACTCAGTCCATGCCTTTTCAAGTGTATATGTTTAGAAAAAAAGCAAAGTATAGTATGGAATTGTGACTATTTTGACAATTGAAAGAGAAAACAGATGTGTGTGGCACTATGCTAGCTAGAAGAATGGTGAATGATTTGGAAAATATATTCTAATTTCTATAGCAACTACAATGCAATGGGGGAGGTGGAGAATGAATACATGTCATGCATGGTTTTTTTAACAATGTAGGTACAATTTAAGGCATGTTTCACTTCAATTAAAGACTGTTTCACTTTAAAAAGACTTCTTTATTGCCATATAATGATAAAAAACAACACAAACTGGTGACAAGTCAGAGATTGAAGGCAGTGTGTTTTGGAATGCAAATTCATCTACATGCAAATAATGAGGTATGTTGACACCTTTATTTGATAACCTATGTATATTATAATATTTCACGTTTAATTGAGAAAGTTTTTTAAATTTTACCCTTTAAACTAAATTATACATGTTGATTTTTGCTATATTGAATATTTTGTTTAATCATATGCAAATTAAATTTTCTATTTTTATAAATAGAAATTTACCAAAACTATAAATTATACAATTTGATTTTCACTTTGTCATGTCATCTGGATGATATTTACCAAACATGTATTAAAATTGTTTTCATCATCTAAGTATATTATAATATTTCACACTTAATTTAACAGATTTTTTAAATTTTCACTTTAAACAAAATTATACATATCAATTTTTGGTATGTTGAATATTTTGTTTAATCATGTTTACTCTAAAATTACTATTTTTATAACTAGGAGCTTGCTGAAACTATAAATTACACATTGATTTTCATTTTTTCAGGAGATATATTATTGCTTTGTACTTGTTTTACAAAATTTTTTAGTGGTTTCTAGCTCTCAAATTTTTTCATAAACATTTTGTTAATGATTAATACAAAACATTTATCATGTAGATTTATGTGCATCTACTTTCTAACCATTCAGTTGATTATTTCATATCAACATGTATGAACTCTATGTTTTTACTATAGCATTCACTAGCAATAATTTTAGCAGAGTGCTATGGAATCAATGAAATGGTTTCACCTCAATATTAGCATGGTTAGCCTGAACCAATTGATACTTTAATGATCTCAATGTTGATGAGCTGTCAAGTTCTATATGTATGACAAAACTCAATCATAAAAATACAAGAAAATTAAGAAGCCTAGATAACATTATAACCTCTCATACTAATTTATATAAAAATTGTTATACATTTCAAGCTGGGGATTCTACAGATCATCTTGGATTAATAGCCTTCACTTATAACAGGTATAGAAAAAATGACAATTCCATTTCAAATTATAAATGGAAAAAATATTAAAAAACTAAACTGTTTATGAATAATATAAATTTTGAAGAATTTGAAGAAATCATAAGATACAATATTGAAGAAGAGACTGCATTATTTTGTAAGACAGTCAAGAGTTGCATTGACAGAGCATGTCTAATCATTACTGTTAAAATGACAAAGATCCCATTTTCATGATTCCTCAAAATAAATATTTGAGACAAAGAAGAAACTAATTTGTAAAAAACAATTTCATAATGCAAATGAAATGTTTGAATAGAATTAATAAATAAATTAAAAGAAGTATTTCAAGGAAAAATCCAAAAAATGGTGGGTTTCTGTAAATCAACTTATGGGATGCAATATACTATCAGTAGTTAAGACCAGGGCAATCCCTTCTCAATGGGACACCCTGAAGTTCTCCTAACACCTGTGGCTATTTGCCATGTGGTAATGAATTGATTCTATTGGACACCATCTGGGGAGGAAATATTTTTGACAAAACTAAATAGAGCAAATTAATTTTTTAGACAATTTGTTTAGACCAAAATGAAAATTTTTGATTTTAAGGATTTAAGCAAACTGATATTCTTGATAACAAATTTCACTTAGGCGTGTTTGTTGTAACAATGTTTAAACATGCAACACCATGTTTTAAGGAAAACAATTCATAGATCCAAAACCCAAATATTTCAAACAAAAAATGATATGTTATTTGCATTAGAGCGTGTTTCTAACCGCATTAATATTGATCAAATAAATATGCAAGAGGTGGAAAACGATAATTTCTTTAGTAATTGTGCGTAAATTGTAAAAGCATACATTACACAATGACTCTGAGTGCTGACATTCAGCATTGTACAATCTTCAAGTTTCCATCTTCATTCTAAAATATGACGGCACTTCCACATTCACCCAGGAGGTGGCCGCCAGAAATGCGTTAAGCAATTTATTTAATGTGGCTGGCTTTCCCCAGGAGGCCATTTGTTAACACAGACCTAAGCCATGAGCAATGAAAACGATAATAACAATTCCAAAATAAAATATCTAGTGATATTTTATAACACCCAAGTACTATATAATTTGTAAAAATGTAAACTCAGTTAGTGAAAAGAGATATTACATCAACATGTATGGGAAAATAAACTATTAACATATAAAATCGTTTTAAAGCCAAAGCATGTATGATGGAAAGAGGAATATTACATCAACGTATATAGGTGAGTAAACCATTAACACACAAAAATCATTTTAAAACAAAAAGGTGTTTTGGTAAAATAGAAATATTACATCAACATATATAGGTGAATAAACCATTAACACACAAAAATCATTTTAAAACAAAAGCGTGTTTGGTGAAAATTGAAATATTACATTATGTATATAGGTGAATAAAATAAATCATTAACATATAAAAACTGTTTTAAAACAAAAGCATGTTTGATGAAAATAGAAATATTACATCAATGTATATAGGCGAATAAACTATTAAAATATAAAAATCATTTTAAACAAAAATGCATTTGGTAAAATAGAAATATTACATCAATGTACATATGCGAATAAGACATTAACACATAAAAATCGCATTAAAATAAAAACGGGTACAATGGAAAGAGAAATATTACAACACTATATATACAATGGTTTATACATTGGATTTCTCTTTTCATAGTGGATTATCAGGGGTTGTGTGGGGTTTATCAATTTGTGTTAATGCTAGACATGTGTGTACAATTAATTATCTTTATGTTCATATTGTGCTGGAATTATTTGCAATGGAAAATACGGTGTGCTTTGAAAATGAAAACGAAG
>CABFPE010000625.1:214554-227468 GCA_900660155.1 Hofstenia miamia | reverse complement strand
TAGGAAAACTTCAGGGTGTCCCCATTGGGAAGGGATTGCCCTGGTCTTAACTACTACTATCAAAGATGAATAAAGAATTTGATGCAAATGAAATCAACAAAATTTTTACTAATATATCAAATGATTTGAATTACAAACAACCTAGAACTCCTAGAATAGATAGTGAAGATATTTCCAACCCTAACAATGCATCAAAGTATATCATGCATTGAAAAGTGTCAAAAAAAAAACATCAAGAGGATACAACAGAATACCATATTCGTTTATTAAAAAAATTTCATATATAATTACACCAATAGTTCATTATATATTTCCAGAATCACTAAGAACTGCTAAATTCCTGAAAATTTGGAAAACTGCTATAATAATACCAATTCCAAAATCACAATCAGCAAAACTACATAATTTAAGACCAATTAGCATCACTTCAATATTGTCAAGAACTTTTGAAAAACTTGTATTTAATTTTCACACCAAGGATATCTACAATAATCATTTAAGTATAAATCCGCACAGATTCCAAACAAATGGAACAACAACAAATGCTGTTATTAAAGTGCAAAATAGAATTCTGTCATACAAAAATGATTATGTAAGATTAATCAGCCTTGATATCAAGAAAGCCTTTGACAATGTAAATCACTACATTTTATTTGAAAAATTAAACTATATAACACATTTAAATCTGTATATCATTAATTGGCTTTATAGTTGTATTGGGAATAGACAACAAATGGTTAAATATAATAACAGACTTTCAGATATGGAAAAGATCAACAAGGGTGCTCCTCAAGGCTCCATTTGTGGCCCATTTCTGTTCAATATATGTATTGATTCTTTAAATTGTGATTCTTTAAATATTATAAATGGTTCTATTATTAAGTATGCTGAAGATACACTTATTTGTCTTCTAACTCTTGAAAGTTTAGACTTAACACATTTAATTAATGATAAGATCAAATCTTGGTATGAAGAAAACAAATTTGAAATTAAATATAGAAAGTAACTGGAAATGATTATACCATTGAAGAAAAAATTTGTTGATAATATATCTAAAATTGATTGCTATTCCTCTGTAACAACAATGAAATATCTTGGATTTACCAAAAATAACAAGCTTTCATTTAAAAAACATATTGCGCAAGTTTATAAAAGATCAATGAGAAATTTCTATATAATATTAAAAGTAAAAAGATTTTTAAATCAAGATGAAACTGAAATTTTATTTAATTCCTTAGTTAATTCTATTATAATTTATGGCATACAAGTATATGCAGGTGAATCAGAAACATCTGTATCTAAGCTTAACAACATACAAGAAAGCATTTAAATATAAACTTATTACTAAATAATTAAATATTTTTAACATCATTAAAGCAAAAGAAAAAGAATTACATCAACACATTGAATACTCTCAAAAACATCCACTAAAACAATTCATTAGCAAAAGAACCGAATACAGTACATTAAAATTAAGAAAAAACAATCCACCAAAATTTTTCTCATCAAAGACCATATTCCCAGATCGATATTTCTCATGTTATTATTTTTTTTAGTTTTATAGTTTGTAGTGTAGTTTACTGTATTGTAAGCTTAATTAAAGTTGATTATTATTATTATTATGGTATAAAGGAATTTATCAAATTTGTATCTAATCAACTCACTGGGTCAAAGATAGTTAAAAGCAGGGTGGTCTGGCGATTTGAAATGTGTTTACACACAAATAGCAGGGTATATCATATACTTTTTCCATCTTTTGTTTTCACTGGTTAAGTATATTATAGTATTTCACAGTTAACTGAGCATGTTTTTTACATTTCCACTTTAAATGAATTTATGCTATGGGATTTTATACATCTTGTTTTTCGTTATTTATATTTAATGACATTTATTTCTCAAAATTCTTTGTGATTTGTCTTCTAAATACCATGCACCTGTATTTTTGCGTGTGAATAATACACTATTAACTAACTTTGTTTACTCAGTTACATACATTTATACATTTAGAAAAGGTTAATTCAACATGGAAGTATGAGAAAATTTGGATAGATGAATGAATGCATTACTATTATGGATACATCAGGTTTCAATGTAGTAAATAATCTGGATAGCAAGTCTGGGAGTCATGATTTCCCATGTCAACTACAAATATAAATGGTGATACCTCTGTGCAAATTTGCTAGAAGCAGTGAAGCTCTTCACAACAACTCAGTCTGCACAAAGACAGCTCATATTCAATGAGTTTTGCTTCATATTTGTGTAATGCTTAAGCATGGCGAATATCTTTCCATTTTGTATTTTAATATTGGTGAAATGAACTTGCTTTTGTCATGTATATCAGAAATTTCAATTTTTTGATTTATCATGGGTATATATCATATGCTTCTTATTAAGTTTAGTAGATATTTTCTATATTGTTTGTGAAAATGTACACTTTTAATTATTTTTTGCTTAAACTATAGTAGCATGGTGTGATATGCTTGGACATTGTTGAAATAAAAATGTCATATCTAAACATTGTGAATAATTACTTCAGTTTACCTAAAATCATAGAATTCAAAAAGTAAAACTTTTTCTGAAAATATTATGCTCAAATTAAATTGTCAAAACATTTCTTGTCATCAATTATATCAATTGGCCCAAATCCTAGAAATCAAAATTAAAAACTTCGTCAAAAAATTAATTTGCGCAATTTAATTTTGTCAAAAATATTCGCTAGATGGCGTCCAATAGAATCGCTTGATTTCCACATGGCAAATAGCCACAGGTGTTACAAGATATTCAGGGTATCCCAAAGTAGCCTCCTCTGTCCGTCATATACTACCATTATTTTAAATAATAACTCAAAATTTGATTTGTTAATCCTATTTATATTGGTGCATATCTTAGGATTAAATGATTAGGATTAAAAAATACACGCCACCTTTGGATTGTCCTCAAGCTTTGTTCAAAATTCTATCCATAAGTTTCATTAACAGTCCATGAGCTATCTAAATCTTCATTTTTAACCAAGTTTCAGAAATTGCAAGAATTAAATCATTTCTACCTAAATAGAACAATTTCATTGTTACAACATCAGTTTGACCTCATAGTAGCTTAAATGTGTCGTTCAATAAATATTTGTATCGTTTTAGTGTCAATATTTTGGTGAAAATTGTAAAAAGTTTGCAAAGTATTTATTGCTAGAATTTTATTTGCAACTTACAATTATCAATTTAGCACTGTAATCTCAAATATACCACAATTATCCAAAATGCAATGTATTTTCTACAATAACATTTATTATAATAACAGCAAATGTAATTAATGCTTTTGTATAAGACAATACATATAATTTTTAAGAAATTCTAGAAGAATGTTTGCATGTTAGTTGTAAATGCATCCAAATTTCAGTGTACAAATGGAAATCAGTTTGTTTCCTGAATAATTACATGTTTTGTAGTTTTAATAGCATTTGATGTTGCAAATAACGACGTCGTTTTGGTATTAAACTAATGTCGTTTTGATGGCTTTGTTCTTACTGGGTAGAGCTTGAAATGAATTCCCTATATTCGAAATTTTTAATGCATAGATTCTGAAAATCTAAATGTACATAATTCACTATATCTGAACCATTATTCAATATTTTGATGTATGATTCAAAACTTAAGATCGGACCAGGACTAGTTTCAATTCCACTTATTAACGGCGTGCTCAATCTGAAAGCACCACCTGATAGAGGAGTCTGCTCTTTCTTTTTTGTTCTAAAGCCACATGCTGTCCTTGTCCCATCGAACTCTGACTTTGCGCACAGCACGCCTCAATGGGCTTGGAATATCTTTTCACATATCAAGAAACAGTCAACGTTATTGGTTGCTTCCAGGGGCTCAAAACCTTCTAAATAAGTTAACACTAATTATTGACAGAATTTAAATCTTTTTTAAAAATTCGAAAATTTCTAAGAAAACTTCTATTCAACAATCTCTGTCACAGCAATAATCTTTAGTAGAAATTTTCAACATTGCATTAATGTATGTTCTACAATAGACCTACAAATGCCCCAAGATTTTCAAAATTGGAAATAGGCTAGGAGAAAATTCTTTTTAAATATGGCAAATGGTTTGTCCTTAAAAACGGACGCTAGTTTGCTTAAGGTTAAAATGTTCTTGAATAAAACATAGTTGATCTATATGTAATGAAATAGTATAAACTGTACTTGTAAGAGTAAATCATACTCATTAGATTTGAAGATCGACATAAGGAAAATAAAAGTGAAGAGTAATAATTTTGATTTGAGAACAGAATTAAATCTAAGCATATAAAAACCCTTAGTACAAAAAAGTCCAGATAGAAATTAATAAAGTCGCATTAGAATCTAAAGTCGTGCACCTAATTGATGTAGAAAGGCAGTGTGGTTTTACAGAGCACAGCAGCATATGATTGATGTACCCTGGACAAATAATGAAACGGATTTCGCGGTGGTAAGTTACGGTTGTTTAAGCTTTCGTAGACTGCAGTTTTTAACAGCCTGTGTTTGTAATGTGGTGCTTTACGTTGCAATGGTGGTTAAAAAAGCGATTTGAGAGTAACTACGAATTTCGACAGTCCATTATGTGAAAAATGAATTCCGTCTGTTGATAGGAGATTGCTATTAACGGCCTCATTACCTCAACAAAAATTTGTGAATAGCTTAAATACTAAGAAGTTTATTTTTTGAGACAAGTTAAATATAATTTTGTTCACTAACCATTTCGTTGTTACTCTGAAATAACCTATTGCAGAAAAGAGGAAGTTCGCTGAAAAATCGACTTGTAGGTTAAAAATGTACCTAATAACTTTAATAAGGTTCAAATACTTAACTTTGTAATTTTCTGGATTCTTTAGTATGGTATTCTGTCCGATGTGCAAAAAGACAGTTTCAATTTGTGTTTGGGGATATAATTCAAGTGTGCGTATATGCTCCTGTATATGAGTGCACTGTGACCTTTTTGTTTTCAATTAAATTTTTCGATCGCAAGTTCCTAAACATAGAGCTACCAAACACTAAAAAATTTGTACCTGTTTAATCTTATGTGGCTTCCTAGGAGGGCGAGACGACCTACAAGATGTGGTCGGATTACTAGATGTTTTTTCCGGATGTTGTTTCGTGTGAATGCTTAGATGTGGATAACGTTGCAAACATATTCGAGTGCTCTCTGAAGAATGCATGCAACGATAGCAATACTTCTTTGCTGAGCGCTAGAATTGGCGCTACTAATTTGCTGCGTGTCATTGGAATTGCAATTCGTGTCAACGATGCTTTTTAGAGCAGAGCGGAGCTCACAACCAACTGACTCCAATGAAATCATCGCGGCCAATGTCTCGTTCGAGAACATAAAACTCATGATTATTTAGTCAGTACTCAATTGGAAAATTCAATTAAAAAATTGTAAAATAGCCATTGCTGTTAGGAATTTTCACAACTGCGCCGAGAAAACCATGATAAAAAATCATTTATCAATTATGACGAATTAAAAACAAAAGAAAAACGTATGTTATTTTGTGTTTCAAACATTCTTTTTCAAATTTTTTAAAACATGCCATCCTAGACGCATAGCTTAAAGATTCATGCAAAATTATGTAAAAGTGAAACGGACAACTCCGACTACAAAATTAATTTTTTAATTAATATTTTACATACTAATATACACAGCTTAGTGAGCAAGAGTTTCGAGTCAAACTAAATCAGTTTTAATCTTGCAATACAATTTCATCTAAAAAAGCAAAGGCTAAGCACAATTCCGTTTTCTAAACAATAACAGAACTTCAATTAATAAAATCAGTAAGCAATCACAAACAAAAACAACTAAATATTTACATGAATTGAAATGGAACTAAACACAAAATTAACTAACAAGCCAAACCTGTAGCCAGGTGTTCATGAACAGTGCGAGACTACCAATTATATTCCTAGATCTATACAAAATTTTTTGATCAAGAGTTAATTTGCAAAGGTAAACATTCATCTCTTCAAATTCTTCAAAATAAACTATTCACTTGTTAAATTTAATAAAAATATGATTCAATCTATTAAATTAACACCAACATTTATAACTGGAGTAAATTTCCAAAGGAAATGAAAATAATAGACAACCCTAAAAAATCAAGAAAAAGCTAAATCATTCATATCTAAAGAAAAGTATATCAGATATATCATGGGCTGAATATAAATTTAACAATAGTCGTTGACAAAAGTCTTGGCACCGAAAATTAAATCAAACAAAGAAAAGAAATATTTAGTATATTTTTAAAATTATATGGCTCTACAACCCTGTATAGCATTTGACTTATATTTCTACGATCGCTCTCAACTGCATACAATACAACCCCATCATTGCATTTCAAAAAAAAAATATTAGGCAACGTGTCACATATCCTTGTCGAAATTCACATTTTCGGAATACCTTAGCTTAAGCCTGCTCCGAAACTATCCTTCTCAAAGACCTGCTCTATCGATAATTGAGAAAACCAATTTCATTGGATGAGCTCCTTAGCGTCACAAAGGTAGAATAGTACAAAATAGATACTCTGCAATATTAATCGTTGTCTAAATCATTTAATATTAATTAAGAGTCAAAGCGTTGCCGCATAAAATACTTGCCAATTTTCAAAAATTACATACGGAACAAAAATTATAAAAATTTGTCTTAACTTTTATTAATAAATATTTTGGAATTAAGACTTTTGTCCACGGCTAGTAAATATACAATCTTTATCTGTGTGTATATTTATTATTAAATTAATGACTCTTTTTCTGAAATGATCAGCAGTAATTCATTGTAAAAAATTCAAAAGAACATGGACTAGCTAATCTTAATCAAAACGTAGAATCCACATCAAGCTTTGGAAAACCAAACAAATATAAAGTAAATGATGAAATTACTTAGAGTTTAAAATCTACAGAATTAATGTTATAAACGTCTATTGTGATTCTTTGCAACATGCAGAATTTTTGAAATGATAACCCTAAAAATGTGATATCGTTTTGCCAATATTGAATTAGCCAAACCAGTAATATTTATTTTTATCTGTACAAAAATGGCATAATACATTCAATTTACGATGAATTCATTTAATATTTTTAGGTAAAAATGATTGATGAAAAAAGAATTGCTTAGGCGAAAATTTTTTAACACAAAAAATATCATCCATACTAATGCGCAATACAATTCATATAATGTATATAATTATTATTAAACTAAAATATAGAAGACTCGCTGAAAATGTAAAGGTTTTTAATATTAATTCAATAATTTATAAGATACTCCATTCTTTGGAAAATTTCAATTCATAAATTAATTTTCCAAATAATGCAAAAATTCATATAAGCAATATCAGGGTTCTTATCCATTCAAAAACTCCTTGAAAGGATTGCTACAATGCATAGGGGCAGAAATTAACAGGTGCTTAAGATAGAGAAGTCAATTTACACGGTTTTTACAAACAAATATTGTCTAATTTTGAGCATCTAAGTTAAAAATGTCTTAGAACTAAAAACTTCTTGAAATGATGTTTACACTTTTCAAGAAACACTTAATGAATTGAAGAATCCATATAAATTAAATATGGTATACTGTAGTATTGAATCCAAAGCCAACAGAAATATATAAAAAACAATATCTCATAAATGAACAGGTGAGATCCTTCAAATCAAAAAATTAAAAACATGTGCTTCATTGTTCATTATGTAAAATATGAAAATATACAAGGCAATGATTTTCTTGGACAACATAATCATACATCGAATTATCAAATATAAACATTAAAGTAATCTGTGGACTTTACATAGAGCGCCGAACTAAACACAGTAAACTGTAAACATATCTAAAAATTCAAATTCCTAAAACTGAATCTATCCAGTCAATTTCCAATTCACTTTCGGGCTTGCCTTTTTCCTCAACATTTTCTTTTTCCGGCGCTTTTATGGACTCCTCGAGTGCGGTCGGAACAGCAGGTGAGTTTTCAGATTCATTTTCACTAGAATGTGAGTCAGAGGCGTTTTGGCCATTAGCTTCCCACCAGTATTTAACCTTTTGAGAAGTGCTATTTAAAAGAAGAGAATTATCAGTGTCTTGATCCTCGAAAACTTTAGTCTCAGATCCAGGAAGTTCATTTTGTTGGGTTGTTTCAACTAAAATAGCATCAATATCATTATTTGGATCAACAGTTTGAACGGAAACTGAATCAGTTTCTTCTGTTTTTTTAATTTCATCTAATAACTGTGAAGTGTTTTTATCGACATCTTTCATTTCACGAGCTTTGAGATCTTTTTCATTTCTATACAATTCCACACTTTTCATGAAATCCTTTATAAAATCTTGACTAGTTGAAAAAAGAAATAAAGATTTGATTTTGTTATAAAGCTGATTTGCCTTCAAACGTATAGCCTCATCTTTTTGATATTTGCGCACTTTACGCAAAGTATTAACAACATCTGGAGACTGCTTTAAAGTTTCTGCAATTAAAAGTTTGTCTATTGCCTGCATTGTTGAAAGAGCTTTACTATGATCGGTGCTTTTCACAGATAAGGATTTCATTAGTTCCAAATGTAAATGCTGCAATTGAACCTCCGGCCTTTTAACTTCTAAATACAACATGAGTAATTTGATAATCACAAACAGAAATAAATCCATTAACAATGAAATGAACCCGACATTAAATATGAACTTCAGAGATTTTAAAAGTTTTGGAATTAGACACTGTTAAAGTTCACTAACTACAATTTTTATCACGCATTCATTATGAAATATACGTCAGAGTTAACAATTACAAAAGGGAAGTCAAAAGAGGGAATTACAACCCCACCTGGAATTCCGTTTTGCATGAAGGTGTAAACGGCCATAGTGAAACAAAACAGGTATATGTCAACAATATATTATTAAGCAGTACTGTGAATAACTAAAAAGTCGAGAATTTTGGCAATTTCTTCTCATATATAGAAAGAATAACTTAATTAATAACATATTATATTTTTATTATAGTGCAATATTGCTTAACTTAGCAGATTTGAATAAAAAAATGTTTTGTATTTACATCACAAGATTTTCAGGAGCATAACATATTTCAATAACAAAGGAGCTTACCAAAAAAGAGTTTGCCAAGTCTACAATAAAAAAATTTAGAAAAAACGGCAAATCATGCGCAATTAAAGAAGTTCACTAACCATGAGAAGGATTTTTATTCTGTTCATTTTGACGTTTAACTTCGGTGTTTTCACAACTTTGTTCTTCATGAGATCTAGATACTCGGACTGGCTTCTGTTGCTTTGTTAAAACAGATTTAGTAGGGTAAATCTCATCCTCTGATACGGTACCTATGGAGGAAAGAGGGCTCTGTGCACGTTTTTTCTTGTTTTGAACAACGGGTGTTGACGAAATTGAAGTTCTAGGTTTTTTAGAGCGTGGTTTAATTCGTTTATCATGGGACTCAGAAGATGGTAATTTTTTCTTCTTAGAAAGATGATCTTTTTGCACAGAATTTTTTATAATTGATCCATCACGACGTTTCTTCACAATAATTTCTTCGTCTTCTGAAGACAGTTCTTCTTCACTTTTGACAGCAGGTAGATCGTTATTTTCATTTTGTGAAACATCAACATCTTCAAATTTTATAATAGCTGACTTACTATTAATATCTGGAATAGTTGGGGAATCAGTCTCTTTTTCTGCTGTGGAAGAATCAGGATCACTAGTGGATTGTTTTAAAGATTCGTCTTTTGGAGCCAAATCAATTTTTTGCTCACTGCTTTCTTTATTACTGTCAGAAGCCCTGACATCCTGATCCAGTTCGGACTCCACAGTTTCATTTTCTGATACTTGAGATTCATCACCATGTCGTAATCGTAATGTTATGTCCGGATCATTGACCAGTTCATCCATCCCATTCATGAAACCCGGTTTTTTGCAGTTGCCATATTTTGAGTGAGAATTTTCGTTATACGCAACAAGGTCTCGGTCGTTGAGAACCGCGGTTTCATAAGTTCCATAGAAAATAATAAAATATTTTCCTTTAGGAACATGGACATTATGTCCGTCAGTTGGCGAAACTCGTGCAGGCCAATGTGGATATCCGCGAACTTTAGCAAAAACCAAATCTCCAATTTCAAATTTATGCTTAGCCTTAGTCATGAGAAAGTCCTAAAAGACATAATCAAATTGTCAATTGGAATTACATTTCATTTATTCAATAAACAGCAAAAATTTTTAGCCACAATCTTACTAAGAAATGGTTTCATGGAAATACAACTATATGATTCATTAACAAAAAACTCACACAAATGTAGAAATATTGCCGTTTAATAGCTAGTCAAACAATAAATTTGATTAAATAAAAGACATTTCATATACATTTGTGGAATATGAGAAAACAGACAAATATATTTAAATACAACACTACAAAAAAGTCGATAGTTTCGGAAACGCATTTGCCTTACTTACAACAAGTTTTTGATGCTGATGTGAAATATAGCCTTTGATGTAACCCTGATGTATAAGATTGGCAATAATGCATTCAATTTCATCAATATCAACATCATCTTCGCCCAAATAATGAAGTATGTTAAGAAAGGGTTTTAACGGCAACTGATGTGTTCTGGAAAAACAAATGCATCAATAAATTAGGAAAGTTAGTTGTGCAATGTTAGACATCTTGTGAAAAGTATTTAGCATTAAATGGCTAAAATGAAAAAACTAAATTAATCGGTTGAGCATTTGTTTTAACGTGCAATACTTCAGAATGTGTGCAATTCTGCGGAAGAGGTTGCGATATGTCAACATGCGTAGTTTATCAACGATTAGGAAAATTCCGCGAAAAATGAAAAAGTCTTCGTATTTCTCCATAATAGAATTAAAGAATCGTACATTGCCGATTCGCACAGCAGTTGCTATTTCTGAAAACTGTTGAAGATTGTGTTTTTCAAGAAGTCGAGTTGTTGGCATTCTGGAAAGTGAGGTTCAAAGAGAATAACAATGATGACATCTCATTAAAGGTATTACTGAATAAATAATATATACACTTGACAAATATTGTTTAAGATGCCCATTGCAATGTTTGCAAAATTAGTGAGTAAAGACATGCAGCGTGCTAAATACATCGCTTTGTCAAGGTCAAGAAAACATCAAAATCCAAAAACTAATGACATGACGAAGTCTATACTATACTAGGACATTATTTAGAAAACATTGAAAACATATCGAATGAAATAGAAAAAAGTCTAAAATTGATTTTTATGTGAGAGACAGCTAGTTAACTAAATAAAATAATTCTTGTAAGGTAGATAAATTTATCGTATCGTCCCCATGCTGTTTTTGTCCATAATAATTAGCTGATTTTTCCTGACTTTTGTAACTGACTTTTGTAAAAACTATCTGGGAACAAGTCAAAGAGGAATAATTTTTTGATTGAGGCCTGTTGCAAAACATTGGCAACAAAATAGTTATCTTATATAACAAGGGCCTTAGAAGGTCAGTTGTAAAAATCAGTATCATACTTAACCCTATATATACCGGGCACATTTGGCTCATGTAATACCAGGGTGGGGTGGTAGTCTTGCTTATTTGGAGTTAATTTGTGGAAACTAACAAGAACCGAAATAGAAATAAAACATAATTTTCATGAGACTCATTATTTAAAAAGGTAATTTTGTTGCCTGAGTGTTTGTCAGAATATGAAAATGTAATATTGAGGTGGCATAGCTACCCAGACTAGAGAAAGCTATCATTGGTAAATATATTACCTGAATATAATTCTACGCCCTAAAATGCCGTTTCAAAGAATTTATATTCCTAGGGTGTTCAGTTCAGCATGAATCATCACAAGGAAAATTTTTGCGTTAGTGTTTTTTGGTACATATTTTTTCAATTTTTTAGCCACGTAGTCAAATTATTGCATCAGCATCTAACATAACGCCATGGCAACATGCAAATGTTGTGACCCAAACGGCTGGTTGATCATTGGGTACTATATGGTGACATTTTAACATATGATTTTGAGTAATAATGATTTCCTGAAGGGTGATCTTGAGCACCTCTTGGTATTATGAGGCCGGGCCTAGAAAAGGTTTTGTAAAAGCAAAAAATATTTATACAAATAGTTTCACAAAACCAACTCACTTTCCAGACAGCATTCTCAATGTGATAAAGTAGAATAATATATGTCGCTGATTATCTTCTGCTAAGTGAAAACACTTTTCATGTGCAAAAGACAAATGTTCTTCAGCAGATGTGTAGTCGTTTTCAAACATTTTCAATCTACCCACGTAATAGCGATAAGTTACTTGTTGTGCAATGGAAAAATCATCAAGCAAATTACTGTTGTTAACGGCTCTTTCCAGTGGTTTGCACAATTTAAAATTATTTAAGCGAAAGTAAAGTTTAAATAATTGATTTACAACATGAAGCATTCCCCATCGCTTGCTGTGATTGATATCAGTTCTGGTGTCTCCTGCACAAACACGAAAAACATTCATGATTGATTTGGCCGCCTGCTCAATGAGTTCACCAGACTTAAACTTCTCCTTGTTGACAACGGCATATTCTTCACCCTAGTTACTAAACATAAGGCTCATTTTTCAAAAAATAATAGAATATTAACATATACTCTGCAAAAGAATTAATGGAAAAAACACGAGTACATAGCTAGCTTTCAAAAACGCTCAAATAAGTCGTCAATACCTTTGGCTATTAGATATAATTTCTCCACTATGTATGGGATTGTAATAATAGCCCCCTGTAGAATTTTTAGTAATTGTTGGTCTGCTGTCTAAATACAGTAGTAAATCTTAAAGGGTCTCATTTCTTAATAAAAATTACACAATTAGGGGAATAGCCTGAAACTTTTCTACATGATAGATTTGAAGAACAAATATAATATATATATATATATATATATCAAAATGA
>CABFPE010000625.1:201889-214389 GCA_900660155.1 Hofstenia miamia | reverse complement strand
TATATATATATATATATATATATCAAAATGATGCAAAATTTATTGAAGTATGGAGTTTAATAACTTATTACTCTGAAATCGACCTACCGTGCCCCAACATAATATTTTGTTAATATTCAATAAATTATTTACTTCAGCGTTGAGCTCTGCCATCAAGCAAGATTACTTAGTAAAATATAAGACTTCACAAATGCTTCGGGACAATATAGTATATCGATTTGATAAATTCCTGCATACAAGTCGGGAAGCTACATGTCAAAATAACAAGATACGTTTTTCCTTCAATGCGATAAATGTAAATAGAAAGATGCTATTGTTTTGTATAGAGTAGGAAATACGAAATATGGGATCAGAATTCCAAGGTCGAATGGGATTAGAACTTCACTTAAATAAAAAAAATTATTCACAGGTAATTTCGGACACAAGCTGGAAAATTTGATTTGAAGAACGACAAGAATTAACGGTTTTTAGTCATTAACTCTATTTTACCACCAATTAAAGTGAAAACCATTGAATTGTCAACCAGAGCTGGACAAGCTAGTGTCCTAATTAAAGAATGATCTATAATAAATGTATCTGGATTATTGGCTTTCACCAAATCATCACTTAGCTCAATGCTATACTTTAGAAGAACAATTGTATGAAAACAATGAAAAACCAATCATAATCAAACAAAATAATTAGCTTCTGGAAATGTTGAAAAAAAATTCGAAATAATGCACGTTTTTTCAAAAAATTTCCGGACAAATAAAAATTTCAAGGCAAAAGAATGTAAACCCGAAAGGAAATAAAGTGCACGCTAAAAATTTGTAGACACCCTATTTTTTTTTTACTTTTTTCAGCCAATAGAAACCCGTTTTGGCTCAAACTAAGCCCAAAATGATAGAAAACCATAGATAGACACTCCAATTTCCAAAACAAAATAAGTCATTCAAATGTAAAATTTTCTTCTTTAAATATCAAAATCCAATCATTTAATATGTAGTTTCTCTTCCTTTAGCCTTAATAACTGCTAAACAGCGATATTTCATAGATTTTACCAATGTGATCAGATATTTCTGGTCAATTTTGCTCCACTCAGCTAGTAATTCTTTCTTTAAATCTTTCACGTTATCAAATTGCCTTCCTCCTTGACGGCTTAGATATCCCCAGAGGTTCTCAATTGGATTTAAGTCCGGAGACCTTGATGGCCACTCCATTAATTCAATATTTTGTTCCGAAATCCATGACTTTGTTTCCTTAGAATTATGACTTGTTGCCAAATCATGTTGTAAAACAAATTCTATACCATGATGAAGATAATAATAACAATAATAATAATAATAAAATTGTTATTCAGATTTCGTAGAATAGTTCCTACAAAATATAGATAATTCACAAACAATGGTCAAACATGGGTTTGAAATGTTGGCTTGATTCCGGAGATATATATGAGGGAAAATATACAGCTTGGCAGAAGATTCGCATCGCATGACTGCAGGTTGGCGCAATCTCAAGTGCGCAGACGAATACTGGGTTCTCATAGGAATATATTTGAACAGCGGATGGCTTTGTTGCTTTGTCTGGATTTTCTGATACAGTTTATTATCCTCCTGCTTGATTATCTCCACAATCGACGTGAAGCTTGAAATGATGCCCATTCTTACTGCTTTCTTTTGTACACCATCAATTTTTTGCAGAGCAGCTCGGGAGGCTCCTCCCCAGACCGTCACACCGTAGGTTATCCGGCTTCTTATTAGAGAGTTATAAAGCAATTGGAGTTCTGCTTCTGTATAGTTAAGATGTTTCAGCTTCTGAAGGAGAAATAACTGACTGTTGCATTTCTTTGTCACCATTTCAATATGAGGAAGAAAGGTGAGTTTATCGTCTATTAGTATACCCAATAATTTAAGATTTTTGTGCCTCTCCAAGAGATCCAGATTTGGTGCTTCTGATTTTTTCCGGAATTTCACGACTACCTCTTTCGATTTAGATGCATTTAGATGCAGATTTCTTTCTCTAAATTTTTCTTTGAGAGTTTCAATGACACACGTTGCTCCATCATCACTACCCATTTTTCCTGGTACGACTGACGTGTTGTCATCTGCATAAACTGTCAAGTTGCCTGACAGCGAACAATTGGTTACCTCATTTGTGGCCACCCCATAGTACATTGGGGCCCCAACGGTCCCCTGTGGTACTCCCTGTGAAGCCTCTAGATAATAAGATTGCACTCCGTTGAAAAAAGTGCAGTGTTTCCTTCCTGTTAGAAAATCGTGAATCCAATTAACTACGAAATTGTTGATAGACAGTCTTATCATGCGTAAACCTTCAATAATGGAACCGTGGCTGATTGTGTCAAAGGCTTTCGACATGTCCAATGTGATTATTCTCACATAGTCCGATTTGTTGTAATTATAAACATCATTCAGTATTTTGATGATGGCATTGGACGTCTCTCCTGACGTACGAAAACCAAGCTGGTTAGGAGATGCCCATTGTTCATATTTCTCTTTCACAAAACACCGAACAACCGAGCTCTCAAAAAATCGACGAATGATTTCAGTCACAGACACTGGCCAGTAATCTTTCGCAGTCTATGGAGTGGTTACCATTGACAGTGGAGTTATTTTCGCTTTCTTCCAACTCTCTGGATAATCCCTTGTTCTCAGGGAAACATTGAATATATAACAGCGCACATCAGCCAATAAATGCGCATTTTCTTGGTATAACCAATATGGGTCCTGCAGCCGTTTTATTCGCTCTTCTCAGACAGTTAAAGACTTGCATCACTGAAAACTCTGGGCAAGATTCGCGAATGGTGCCTTGTTTTTCCATCTTGCATCTTTCAGTGGCTGTTGCGATTGTGTTGTAATAATTATTCAAATCATTTGCTGATAGTTGATTGGATATTTGAACACGCTGTTGAGTTTTATTAATGNACCTCCTTTAACCAGCTTTCGGTGACACAAAAACAATTGATTCCATAAGATGCAATGTCACACTGAATACAAAGTACTGCATTTGGTTTTTTGATTGACCGTACATTCGCTACAGCTAATATCAACTTGTGTGCTAGTCATTCACACTCTTTTCCATCCAGATAGTTTTAAATTCCTGATTTTTATCCTACTCCTTTCAATGCCCTCATTGGAGATCATTTCAAAACGCCTACGCAACAACTTCCTTTCTTCTGCAATTTTGTGCTTAGTGAGTTCTTGTCCAATTGACACGTGTTGCATTCCTGATCCTGCCAGCAACTTCACACATGCTAAGACTTTTCCATAGCTCCATGGATTTGTCATCCGCACAATCAGGATTCTGGGTGTTTTACGACCCTTGAACAGCTTCCCTGCCCTGAATACATCTTGCAATTAATTGGGGTCTTGCTCACCAAGTATTCTCAGTATTTTGAGAGCCTGGGATCGATCATCTTCCATTCTTTCTCTCGCAGTATCTTTGGTAGATTCGTTTACAAACATAATCCATAGTCCAAATTCGTGGCTGACCTGTTTTTCCTTTGCCTTGTTTATCGCTTTGCTTATAGTCATGATTTTCTTGTCAAAGTCAGTGAACTGGTTTTTCCACTAACTGGATTCAGTGGAGCAATGTCAGCTTTAAGAGCTTTCGTGACGTTTTCACTCACAGACTTGATAATTTCCTCAACTTCTTCCTTCCTTGTCTTCTGTGACGAGACTGAGAATGCAGTTGTCGCAGAGATAAACAACATTTTTCAAAGATGTGCTTGATATGCTTTTAAAGACATTGTCTGGTATTCCACAGCAGCTCGCTTGAGTCCAGAGAAGACAGACCTCGCATTGTAGCCATTTATCACCATCTTTCCGCCTGAGTTTGTCACACTCATTCTCTGATATCGAGCCTCCACGGCGACTTTTAGGCAGTGCCATTATCTGAAATCTAATAAATTGTATAATAAACAGGCAAGATGCGCAAATGGAAGCAAATATTCAGAAAGTCTATCAATGTACTTACTTGAATTCTGTTTACCATCTAAGTTGAATTTTTTTCATCTGTAAAGATCGTTTTTCCCAATTTTGGCTACCAAAGTCAACCATTTGTTTTGCCCAGTTTAGGTGGTTATTCTTGTGCCATTTGGTGAGCTTTGGTTTTCTGTTTCGTTTTTCATAAGACAAAATATCACTATTCTGTAACTCCCTTTGTGTGGTAAGTACACTGCATGATGAACCAAGCTCATAATGCAACTTTTTTGCCGACTTTTTACCCTTACAAGCTTTGCGTTTAAGTAACTGTCGATCTCTTGGGCTTAACATTTTAGGTCTTCCTGTAGCCTTTTTCTTCCCATACGTTTCAGGATCACGTAAATACCTATATATTACCTCTCTAGATCTATTCAGCTCTTTAGCGATCTCAGATACACTACAATTACGTTTTTTTAAGGCTTCGATTTGTCCTTTTTCATATTCACTACGGGATTTCTTTCTACTCATGATTTTGCCCGAAATTCAATACGAAAACACTCGTCCCAAGTTAGAGAAAGAACTTATATTAGGTAAATTAAATAATATTTAAAAAAGAACCATTGTAAATATGAAAAAACTAGAGTTTTTTAAGCCTAATGTGTGTGTCTACAAACTTATGACACGTGTCATTTTCAAACATTTGTATGGAAAGTACTCCTTAAAATTATTTGTTTGAATTAAAACTTTAGGAGATAATGCACTAAGGTTTTCTATCATTTTGGTCTTAGTTTGAGCCAAAACAATTCCTATTGGCTGAAAAAAGTAAAAAATAGGGTGTCTAAAAATTTTTGTCGTTCACTTTATTTATTTATTTTTGTTAGTTCAGGTAAATCTATTGTTCCTATACACCCTCGAAAATTTCAAAGTTTATAAGCAGTAAATGTTGCATNCTTGTCTTCTGTGACGAGACTCTGGGAATGCAGTTGTCGCAGAGATGAACAACATTCTTCAAAGATGTGCTTGATATGCTTTTAAAGACATCGTCTGGTATTCCACAGCAGCTCGCATGCGTCCAGAGAGGACACGCCTTGCATTGTAGCCATTTATCACCATCTTCCGCCTGCATTTATCACACTCATTCTCAGATATCGAGCCTCCACGGTGATTTTTAGGCGGTGCCATTATCTGAGATCTAATAAACTGTAATAAACAGGCAAATTCCCAGTTCGATTGAGTTTTTTCAAATTCCGAGTTTTTAAGCTAAAAAATATTTATTTTACAATGATTCCTTTGTAAAGTAAAAAGGAATTATTTGCTTTTGATAAACACTGAAATTAAAAATAATTTCCAAGGTATTTTCACGGGGCTTTTCGGTCTAGGTCGAACATTAATGATTTCTCTTCCTAGTTTGCGAACTCGTTCGAATGCGAGTTTTTAACATTCAGAGTATCCGAAAATCCTGGCTCTAAGGTCGCGCGCAAATGATACAACTTTCGTTGCTAAACGAATTATAGCGAGCAATGTGATAGGATAATTTTGAAATAATTTGAATTCCGCCAATGTGGTTTCCTATCTTAATTGGTTTCGCAACAAAAGTTGTATTGTTTGCGTGCGGCCAAACACTAACTACTAACAATGCTATGAAAGCACTGGCGTACAGAGTTTACATCGACCAGAATTTACAGACTAAAGAATTTTCATCGACCAGAATTTACATTGATTGGAGTATATATCGACCACTTTCAACATGAAAATTCCTTTCGAATCTCCTATATATCATGGAAGGGCAATCATTGGATTATATGAAACCAATTTCGTAATTCCAGAAGATTTACATTTTATCTGAAGTTAACTATTAGTAATATTTTACGTTTATTCAATTTGATTTCGCAATCTACCAGTATAAAATAATCCTAAGGTTTTGTTTCAACTTTATTTTTGCAAGAAATTCTGAGCGCAATCGAATTTTTTCAAATTTTACAATAAGTTCGAATTTCTTAAACTAAAAATATTCATTTGTAATGGATAAAGTGCATTTTCAATCGAATTTGGTTTCGGCGAACAATTAAAAGCTCTGCCAGATTTCTGGTCGATGTAAATTCTGGTTGATGTAAATTCCGGTAGATGTAAACCAAAGCACTTTGTTATTGTGATTGAGTGTTTTAAAGTCATTAGTTACCCTTCGCGAGATTTGAAAACGTTAGTTGACAAATTGGTTTTGTATTATGCATTTAAAATCAATTCTGTTGTTTGAAAATTGAATTGATGCACTTGAATGCCTTAAAATAAGCAATTTAATGAAATAGTTTTGATGAATATCACCCATTTTAGATTAATTTTCCAGCAGTTTTTTAAATAAGGAATTGAATGAGGTCGATTCCGATTTATACAACGGACCTTTATATGTAAAAGTCAAGTTACACCTGATCATTATATATATATATATATATATATATATATATATATATATATATTGCAATTTCTCGACCTGAATGTTGATATCATTTGACGAGACTTAGTTTTGTTGAGAGTGAAGAATGACCTCTTTATTCGAACAACAGTCAGGTCGTAGAAAATGGCCATAATAATTCTTGTGGTGTTACAATCAGAACTATAAGATACAATGCAATCAAAAATCATGTTTAAGGCTTTTTGCTGTAGTTATATTTTTGCTCAAATGAGCAGTGACAAATCAAAAATTAATAGTGAGCATTTTCAGCCTTTCAATTACAATGCTTTGTTTTATTATATTGAAATTATTATGGCAATGGATTTCAAGATCAGTTTATTCCAATGTAAACTCCTGACCAGATTGTTTTTTTAAAGCAAGTAGTACTAAATAAAGCTCTAGTAGTAATGTAGGATAGTTAGCATTGAGCTCAATTATTACAGTTAGCCTAATTACAATAGTGTTGGGAAACAATGATTTTGTTTACCAAGGTGGAATTGAGATTTATGGATAATTATAATTACGGTGAAATTCATCCCAAGAGTGAATTTCCTGATGTTAATTGTATGCCTAGTTCTCATATTTCCTATTAGCGATATTCTAAGAAAAAATTTAATGTAGCCACAATTCTATGCATCTAATTTTTTGTTCCCTTTATTTTAAAATCAGTCAAAATTATATAAAATTACCTACCGGGTTGAAAATTCGAACATCCGTCGCTGATTTGCATTCATTTTAGAATTTATAATGGGTTTTATTGAACCATTCTTTTGTATATAAACCACTTCTAGAAAGTTCATGTTGTCATAACCTAATATTTTCAGCGAGTCTTCCATTAGGAGAGATTAAGGTCGCAGCACTGGTATGCGATACAAAATGAGAATGATAAGAGGGTCTGGTTTATTTGTTCATGAGGATCCGATCTAATATTATTGATTTAGTGAAATTAAGGAATTTAATGGAAAAAACTATTAGTATCGCTCGTTTATCATAGTTCACCGTTTCTAAGCCATGCGATACATCTACAAAATTAAGTTGAACGGGTTTTCATTGCAACTTACTTTAAAATTTTCCATTATAAGAACTTTAATGAAATTGATTATAATAAAGATATTGATATTGAATAAGCATTATTTTACCGCAAGCAACACATTTGTAAACAATGAATCCCCTCTTTTACTAGTCTTAACGTACTTTCATCAAAACAGCACCAACTGTTGCCAACTTTTTGGTGTCGTTCAAAAGATGCTCTTCTGAACGTAAATTATTAATTTGCCCCATCAGTAATTAGCGAATTTTATTTGGTACAAGCATTTTGAAGTTGAGATTTTTTAACTTCAAAATGAATTTTGGAAATATTTAATTCTAAATTAATGCTGCAAATTTTTTAGAATTATGGAATATAAATTTGTTAGTTGCTATTAATAAGTTTATTCGCGAACATTTGATTTGGGGCAAACATTTGATTATCAAGTTTCGCATGTATTTAGCAGAAATGATATTCAATTGCGTGAGTAGCAATTACAAAAGATGAACCAAATAATTTTTCAGTCGCCGGAGAAATTGCAAAAGTCTTCTAAAGCAAAAATTGTAATATATATCTTATTTTTTTCAATCCTACTGGATAGGAGAACTGCTTTTATCTGTAAATGAACTTTTCATGCAGACAAGAAATCGATTTTAATCCACTTTCAATTCGCACAAGAAGGTTTTAATTTGGCACAAGAGAAATTAAATTTCGCACAAAAGAGATTGAACTTCGCACAAGAGAAATTTAATTTCGCACATTTTGAATATACACATCAATTTTTACAATTTTTGAGTAATATAGTTTATTTTGGACACCCAAAGAAATTCAGATTTATATTTCAAATACTATGCTTCTTCTGACGTATTAGTGGCACATTTAACTAGTCTTGGAAAACTGGTACATACCTGTTAATCTTTTCATGCAGACAAGAAATCGATTTTAATCCACTTTCAATTCGCACAAGAAGGTTTTAATTTGGCACAAGAGAAATTAAATTTCGCACAAAAGAGATTGAACTTCGCACAAGAGAAATTTAATTTCGCACATTTTGAATATACACATCAATTTTTACAATTTTTGAGTAATATAGTTTATTTTGGACACCCAAAGAAATTCAGATTTATATTTCAAATACTATGCTTCTTCTGACGTATTAGTGGCACATTTAACTAGTCTTGGAACACCGGTACATACCTGTTTTTCTTGTAATGCAAACTAATTAGAACCCATTGCTTTCGTTTATTTTTTGTTTAATTTTATTCAGTTTTTATTCCAGGAAATGTCTAATTGTGTGGATGCTAAATGTTCTGATGGATGTGACGTCCGTTTTTTGGGATTCCTCTCTAAAGTCATGATTATACCATATTTCCAAGGTTTAGAAAAAGACAATATTGATTGTGTACTAGAATAACATATTTGAATGATTTACACATTTGTTTTGGTTTTCTAGCTTTATTGCAACTTTTTCGTGGATAATTTTGAAATTACATTATGCATCAACAGTGAAATTTCGAGGTACAATTTTTTGAAATTTTTTCCTCACTTAATTATTTATTATAGACAACAACAACAAGAAGCAGTTTTTTCTATTACCAATTACTTTTAACGATTATATTTAACACTAGAAGAATAGTTTAAAAAGAATAACCAGCACTTTATGACTTATTTCTTTACCGTAGAGGAAAAAATGCTAATAAGAAATCAGTGTTAAGTAACTATTTACTTACTATATATCTTGAATGTTCACAAATTACAATATAACAGCCCTGTGTAATGCACCATATTTGGAAAATGTGATATGCCATTCACAACAACATCATGCCACCATTGTGTGAATGCAAAGCTTAAATGCGTCTACAATAAATGCATACATTGTTTGATTTACTAAAGTTTCACTGAAAACAACCTCACTTGTTTATCATTATGAAATTTCGTAAGTTTTAATCATATTTTAGAAAATATGTTCATTTCTATTACATTTAAAAATCATTATTATTGATAGTTTTGCATTCTCAAATGTAGAATTTAGCAAATTATTCGTAGTCTAGGTTTACGTTAAACTCCATGAATTTGAACTGTTTCATCTCTTCTTTTGTCATAAGGGTACGCCATTCTAATTTTCTGCTATATTTAGTTAAACTTATTAACATTTTATTTTGTTACATAAATGTAGTGTTATAGTAGTTGTTTTTTACTTTTTTAGTTTAAATGTCATGTCAAAGAGAAATAAATTTGGTAAAAGAACAACCATTTTTTCAAAAAGTGATCGATTGTTTTCTTTAATTGTGAATGAATCACCACGTCGAAAGCCACTCGTAGTGAAAAAATTTTGCAATACTTTTAGACCCACTTTTCCCACATTTATTCCTATTAAAAGAATCATTTTCGATGGGTTATCTTCTCCGTTGTCAGAGTCGGATGTTACTGAAGATTCTTTTCATAGTTGTGTTGATGGAGATTCTTCAAAGGAAATCTTTAGTACTCCTCCAAAGGCTGATGCAATTGAAGTCAATCATGCATCAAAGGATTTTTCACATTTATTGTCTGCGTGCAATCAAGTGACTGTTTTGGAATTCGCTGATTTGATGAATGATATTGATGTTGAAAATATTCTAATATCAAAGGTTGGTGAAGGCGTTTCTGGAGATGTTTATAGTTTTGGAGCAGGTTCAGAATTCGTAATGAAAATTATTCCTGTAGATATAGATTCTCCTTCGCGTTTATCTGATTTGACTAAGGAAGTATTACTTACTTCGGAATTATCTGCAGTGTGTTTCAATTTTGTGCACTTTTTCAAAGCGCGGGTTGTGTTTGGTGAATACCCTGATCAATTTTTAGATGCATCAATCTCATTCAAAGAGAATAAGCCAAATGAAGCAATTAATCCTTTGCCTAATGAATTCTCGGCGAATCAAAATTTTTTAATTCTACAATTGGAACTTGCGGGAAAAACAATGGAACATTATGATTTCACCAATTTATTCCAATCAATTAGCTTGATTCAACAGGTTAATATTTATAGTTGGTGTCCTATTAGTGAATTTAAGATTTAATTTTATTATTATACAGTAATGTGCGGTTGTAGATACTACTCGGGGGTAAACCTTTTTAGTGTTGGTGCGTAAAATTTATTATCGGGTACGGGCGGGTGTGTATATTAAGATTTATATCAAATATCTTAATTACTATATATTAAAAACATTAACATAATTGCCATCACCAAATATAATTAGCGTGACTTGTCTACAATTATAATTGACACTTTGTAAAACATTATTATACCAACAAACAAAATTTCATTCTCGTGTAGCAGTACTGTAAGAAATTAATTTTTGACGGGCGGGTATGGCATTAATGCAGCTTTGTTCGCACATCCTTCCCTTAAATAATAATTATTATTAAATTAGATATTTGTAGGTCGCAGATAACTTCTCTTCTACTGAAAGCCTTCATTAATTAGATCATTAAAAAATCCTTGAATAAATTCGAAATATTTTACTATATATACAATTGTAAAATGAAATGTAGCTGAAGTGGAGTATTCTTGAATCATGTTTGTTTAGCGTGAAATTACAATGCTCTAAATTTGCACTATGCGAACGCGTCAATGGGCAAAATGGGTTAATGCTTCAGCGGTTTATACTATGATTATAGTTTATTTCTGTTATATTCGATATAATTTAGGTTGCCTGCGCATTTGCAATGGCGGAAGAAATGTTGAAATTTGAGCATAGAGATCTTCACATTTCCAACATCATGTTTAAATTGACTCGACAAAAAAAGTATACTTATTTCATTGATAGAAAAGAGGTTCCAATTCAGTTGCGTGGAGTAAAAGCTACAATAATCGACTATAATCTCTCTCGAATTAATTACGAGCAGTTTCCTATCTTTACTGATTATAGCAAAGATAAAGAAATGTTTTCTAGTCGTGAAGACTATCAATTTCAAATATATCGCTTCACACGAGACCTTCTCAAAGATGATTGGTCTCAATTCGCTCCCAAAACAAACATTTATTGGTTGCATTATTTCACTGACAAACTGCTTTACTACAAAAGAGGCAAAAGTGTAAATGACGAACGCCGTGCAGAGATTAAACTTTTCTATAAAAAGATTTTAAGCTACAACTCTTGTTTAGAACTTGTCAAAAAATCTAATTTGTTGGATTTAAGATAATTTTTTCACATTTTAGAGATATAGAAGATTGTTTCCTTTATTTTTATGTTAATATCTTACTTTAACGCTGTTATTAATATAATTAAATAATTTTGAGTTTTAATAGTTTTGTAACTGCGTTTGTATTTCTATTTAAATTTATGAAACATTAAATTTCTTAACGGAATAACGCTGGTTACAAATAGTGAACTATTTGGGTGTTGATTTTGTCCATTATAATTTAAATTAAAGTATGCATTTTTGAATAATATTTTATGGAAATCTCAATTCGTGAAGATAACCAAAATATATACATGAATCATACCAAATCGATTTAACAAAATAGTATTTTCCAATCAAGTGTTCAATTTTAGAAATTTAAATTGTTAATACTTTGCAAATTTAATTGAGAGTATTTTGCATTTCATTCTTAATAAACATAATGGTGAGTACGGAGACAATTGGCATATCGCAAAAGTGTATAAAATTATAAATTTCCATTATGCTATTTATACAAAACCCTTGTACATGTAAAATAAGCGAAGTGACTACGAATACATTAATTTATTAAGCCCATCACTACACAAAAAGTCATTAACAAACGGTAAATCAATAAATACAAATATTTCGGGTATATTGTTGAAAAATAAAAAAGCACAAAAAATACAATAAGCACTGCAAACTGGTGATATCCCCTGCAACTTAGTTTTTCGATCACCTTCATACACATGGAATCCAGGATACATAGTTAGACAGTAATGTTCAATATCAGGGTACTGGTTTAGTGGACAACCGAGAGAATCCTTGAATATTAAGTTCCCGCTTGCATCTCATATAATCAACAACCAATGGGTTCCGGGATGGCCAGTTGGGCTCGCATTACAAATAAAAAAAGAGTTTTGGACAAGGCTTTTTGGTGGTATGCAATCTGAACAGTGTACAC
>CABFPE010000625.1:157476-181704 GCA_900660155.1 Hofstenia miamia | reverse complement strand
TGATGGCAAGTTTGTGAGGACACTGCTTTAAGAGTTTCTCTTGAGTTGGTTTATTCAGAGGCAGCTGAATTTGAGGATTGACTGTAAGAAAGGTGGCTAGAACCCACATAGCTCCATGTGATTGGATTGCCAGCACAAATTTCTCAGAGAATAACTTTTCAGAAAAGTTTTGGCAGTCTTGTGTATTGTGTGACAATGATACTGTTGGAAATATCTCTTCACAACATCACTGATAGTGTGATTTGGGTTCCTAATTTTCGTGATGATTCCCAACAAAACTTTGTTGTGTAGTTGATGGACTGCAATTTCCTTTTCTGATATTTCCTCCTTCACCATGATGGGGAAGATCACTTTCCCATTTCAATCTGTGTTAATGTCAGGAAGACGCTCATAATCACATACTGGGATAAACCCAAAAGGAGTCTTCTCACCAGGTGGCTTTTGAAGGTCTCTCTCATAACTAGGGAGAGTGGTAAAGTAATCTGCATTGAGATGTAGTCTCCCCAGACAGTGGGTGATGGTGAAGGTAATGTCATTTAAGTACTCCAGCCATTGGGGGATGATGTTTGACTTGTCCCTGGAAAACTTTTTGAGTGAGGCTAGTGTGGAGTTATCAGTATGGATGACAAACTGACGTCCTAAAATGAGGAATCAAAATTTCTTCAGGCTCTCAAGAAGCGCTAGCATTTTGGATTTTGTTGCTCCATAGTCTACCTCAGAATTCTGGAGTTTTCAGCTAAAGTACTGCACTGGACTTTCCTGACCATTAATGATGGCAACAGAGCTCGCCTCACAGTCTATGATAAATTCCTGGGTGTAGTCAGATGTATTCAAACTTGGGATCTGCCTTAGTTCTTGTTTAACAGCATCCAGCTCCTCCTGTTTGATCCAGGTCTAACAAAACTTGACGTTTTTTCAGAGCAAATTGGAGATGTGTTTTGTTCTATTGGCTAGCTCTGGAATGAATGAGCCATAATAGTTGAGAGAGCCCATCAAGCATTGGACGTCCTTGCATGAGCATGGAGTCTCAATATGATTGAGGTGGTCTTTCACATCATTTTTTATGGATATTCTTCCAGGTTCAATCAGTCTTCCTAGGAAGGTAACTTGAGGTGAGATAAGTGAACACTTATTTCCATTGACCTGGAGTCTGGAGTTGTACAAGATCTTAAGATGTGACCCAACTTATCTAAATCATTAGAGAATATGTGTCCAGCAATGAGAATATCATCCATATATGCTGTGATCCCTGGTTTGAGAACATTGGGCCCATTCTGTAGTACACATGTAACATAATGCTGAAAAGTAGCCAGAGCCCAAAGGCCATGTATTTCCACTAAAAAAGGCCATACAGCATGCTAAAAGTGGTTTTTGGGATGTTGGCAGGCTTCATAGGTATCTGCCAATAGGCTTTACAGAGATCTAAGCATGAAAACAAACTGTACTTGCTGGCATCATATAGAAGATCCTCAATGTGAGGTAATGGATAAGCATCCTTGATGGTGATATCATTCAAGCATTGAAAGTCAATGCAAAGGCAGTACTTCTCGCCTGTTGCTGTTCTGAATGATCCTGCTCTCAATGAGGTCACTGAGGATCTGTTCATATTCTGCTCATAAATTCTCAGGTACTCATTTAACTGGCAACTGAATGGGGTGATCACTCTTAGTTTTGATAGTGTGTTGTTCCCCAACAGCCTTTCCAACACTAACAGATCCATAATTGAACATGTCATGGTGCTGGTGCAAAAGAGCAGATAGCAAGTCACACTCTTGTGGACTCAGGTGCCTATGAGTCTTCTCATTTACAACTGGGATCCAGACAGGATCACTGGGTTCACTCAGATCATGAATCACAATGAGAACAGGTAAACAGGCAGCAGCTTTAAGTTTGAGTCAGACCAGAGTCATGATGATAGATAGCTTGGTTGGATCCATTCTGATTGGGCATGCTGAACTATTAAGCACAGTAACATAAGTCTTGCCACAGGAGACATGACAGAGGTCTGGAGAAAGATGTAGACCACAAAGGCATCTTCCCCTTTGTCCCAAAATCATGACATCACCCTCATAAAGAGAGTTCATAGTGATGGCAACTCGCCGCCAGTGCCAAGGTTCCACAACAATGTTGTTGGTTAACATTAGTAAGATTTCTTGGTTGCAAACAGCTGTAATCTCTTCCTGAGGCTCACTTTCACAGATTGAGATAGTGTTAGTTCTGTAATCTATTACACAGGCATTCTTCTCAAGGAAATTGTTTCCCAGAATGATGTTGTATGGCAAGGGTCAATTGCAGGTATCAACTACAATAAGGTCCATGAGGAAGCATTCTTGGTGGATATGCAACTTGAGGTTGTTTACTTGACCCTTCAGTGAAATTGTGTTTGCAGAAGCATCTAATGAGCACACTGTAGATAATAACAGATCCTCTCTTTGCAGGCAAAGCTTGTTGCAACAGGTGTTGCTTATTATGGAAGCAGAGGCCCCATTTCAATAGTAGCATTGATTAACAATCCATTCACATCCACAGGGATGATGTTAGTATGCAGTAATGAGGTTATCACCAAAACATCATGGGCATGGTTTTCAGGAGGCAGTGCTCCATCTAATTTAAATGACTGACAGACTCAACCAGAGTGTTGGGGTGCACACTTCAGCTGATGGTTTGTCAATGATGAAACCATCTCCATCTGCTATTAGACAAATAACTGCCCCACTCTGTGTCCTAATTTGAGCTGATTGTCATTCATTATCTGATTTCTTTTGCACCACAGCAGAACTTGAGGAGGTCAGTGTCTTTGAGGCAGTTTGACCTGTCTTTAAGTCACCAGCATCTTTCTCAATGCAGGTTGTGTTTTGTAGCATATAAATGATACTGATCCCCTTCTTAATAATAGAATTCAAGTCATCTTCCAGATCACATTTAAGTTCAAGGCAGCTCTTAATGGTAGAAGGGAATCCACAACAAATATACGGAAAGAGATTGTGTCACAAGTACAGTCAGAGTAACTGTGACCCTAATGGGTGCTGTAGGCACTACAGTAGCACTTGGGGTACAAGAGCTAGGCATAGCTATGGTAGTTAGTGTTGAAACTTGTAAGAGAGCAGAGACTGAGTAATGTGAGGTGTTTTGTAGTGGTCCTCAAAGTGACCAACAAGCAATTGATAATTTGTTTTGACCTCTCTGTCCAACATCATGTACTGATTGTAAGCAAGACCTTGAAGGTACATGGGAAATTGCATGGCAGCAACATCTTGTGTAGTTTTATACTGCTTCATAGTAAGCTCAAAAAGAAAGAGCCACTTATTGAATGACTGCAAAATTTCATCTATCTTTCCAGAAAATCTGGGCAACACTGAGTGCTGATTGAAAAGGTTTGCCAATATATTTCCCAGTGCTTCTGTGGGCAGAATAGACTGGGTAAAGTGTGGTCCATGAGTTGTCATAGACATGATAGGGTTACTCAGAGGAGGAGGTGGAGCAATCATAGTGGTTGGAGTAACTGTGACACTAATGGGCAGTGTAGGCACTACAGTTGCACTGGGGTACAAGAGCTAGGTGTAGCTATGGTAGTTAGTGTAGAAACTTGTGAGAGAGCAGACTGAGTAAATGTAGTAGCTCCAACTGTAAAAGATGTAATGGGGGTAACAAATAGTGGCGTCACTGGGGATATTGTAGGTGCTGGCAGAGCATGAGAAAAGTGAGCAGAGAGTGTCTGCAAGACAATATGTGAAAACTTCTCAAAGAGAGCATCAAGGGCATTGTCCAAAAAGGCATGAGTTACATACTCAGGTTCTCCTGATGAGATTGGTGGAGAACGTGGGGTTGATTCCTGAATTTGCATCTCTAATGCTGTGATCAAGTTGAGCACGTGTCTCTCATGGTGCCAAGCTTCCATGGTTTGTTGTTGGAACTCTACTTGCAATGTGTCAAGGTGGGCTTTGCAGGAATGGCGCTGAGAGATTTGGTCTGACAGGGCTTCTCTAAGCTGATCAACTTTGGTTGTTGGTAACTCTGGAGGAGGTGACAATGGCTTATATGAAATAANTTTTTTATCTGACAGATAATTTGAAGGTGTCCAAATATTCATGAATAAATTATTTTGAAAATTCACTTACCAAGTATATTATAATTTTTCAGAAATTTAATATTTCAAAAAAGCTTTTTGCAATTCTGTTCTTTATATAAAAATGATCTAGTAATCAAAATGATGAAGTAAGTTCTATTTGCAAGCATCTGCTTAAATCTTAAATTATCACATTTTTAGTTGCTCAAATTAGTATTAATGGTTGTTATTATGATGTTAATGGTTGCTGCTACAAACAAAAGTATGAAACAACCATAAACAATGTAAAAACAACCAAAATTGTTATCTGGGGAGTAGGTAAAGTAAAAACAGAATTAAATCCAGCAGTGCAAAGGACAGCATCCAAGCTGCCAGTGCTCCCACAGGGGAAACCCTGAGTGGGAGTCCCATTATGAGAAATAGAAAAATCCATATCCATAAGAACAAGAATAAGTAAACAAGTAAAAGTAAAGTAAGAGAAAGGTTCCAAAACTAATTCCAATAATGTAGGAGAAAGCATCCAAATGTGTAGGAGAAATAAAAGCAACTGACAAATGGTAGCAGAGCATAGGTACAACAATCATTCCAAATTCTAGAATAACAAGACAACAACAATTTGGCACTAAGAACAGGTAAGAATAGAAGTGAGGCTTGGTAACAGCATCATATCACAGAATTGAAAATGTAGAATTACATATGAGGTAAAGTTGTACATCAATGGGTGGTGAAATAGATCATGGTCAGGGGAAATCCATCCCAACTGACTCACACCCAGTAGAAAAACAAAACCAAATACAATAATAAAACACTAGAACAGTTCTGTATCACGTCAGGGTCACCATGTAGAATTGTGGGGTGCATCTAGCAGCTTGAGTGGTACAAGGTTGCAGAGAATTACCATTGCTGAGAGCGGCCCATACTATAACAAAACAAATGAAGATAGGTAGTTTGCNGTACAAGGTTGCAGAGAATTACCATTGCTGAGAGTGGCCCATACTATAACAAAACAAATGAAGATTGGTAGTTTGCCAATTTCACTGTAGAAAAAAGAACTGATACCATTTCCAAGAAGGCATTCCAGCTAGTGACCAATTTACATGGCATCTCACTGAAGCCAAATCATTAGAATCCATCCTTACCATCCAAGGGGCTAATTGTGTGTTGCAAGTTTTAATTTCTAGCTCAATAAAACAAAGCTCATTGTTCTTGTTATCTCAGCTCATGTAATAGATAGTAATAATGTGTAATTACCACATATTCACATATGCCAGCTGCATAATATATTTGCATAGTGTGATGTTATGTGCATGTACAATCAACTGAATTAGTAGTTCTTTTATTCCCTATGCCTACACATAGCCTTAAAGTGACCACAATATGGGCTCACATCTGTCAAGGAGCAAGTTATCACCCCAAGCACAGTGGAGTTCCTCCCACATTATCACCAGATCTTACAAGTTTATTATCATATTAATACCTAATCTAAAAAGGTTAGCAGTATAATAGAAGATAAAAGCGCAAACATTATCCAGCAAGAGAGAGATTTATTTGACATTGATTACAATAAGTTCCCTATTTTATATAGAAAAAGGTAAATATTTACCATTTTACACAATTCATTTTTTCCCTACAAACTAAATGAGCAATTACAAGTACTTGTTAATTGAGGGGATAATTACACTAGATTTGAAAACTAAGTTTGAAGTAATGAAAATTAACAGAAATCACTAAATAAATGATATTAATAGCACTGAATTAATTAGAGAGTGCCTAATAATTAAAAATAAAATAAATAAAGGCCCTGAGTGAGTCTACATTACTGAGGATATATGTATTGAGGAAATATTACCTATGGAAGTGAAAGATGAAATTGAAATTATTACACAGCAATTTGGTCCATGTAAAGGGAAGAGCTTTCAAGGTTTGATGAAAATAAAGGTTGAAATTTCAATACTTTTCAAAGCTTTGATTGAAAATTTAAGTATTATTAAATTCAAAGTCTGATATAAAATTTTGCAAGTTTGAAAATATGTTTTCAAGTTTGATATTTTGTAGAAATAATTCTTACTTCCATAAAATTTATATTTATTTGACCAATGTCTAATTAAATATACATATTGTGGCATAAATACATTAAAAACTTTTCATTATTTTGTTCTAAGGGAGCAATTATTAATTTCAATATTTGAATTTTGAAATTATTGCAATTAACAGTTGGATGGTATGAAAGGTGGTATATACTTTAGTTTGAATATCTTTTTTTAAACATGTGCAAAAATTAAGCATAAATGAAACATATCTATTAAATACATAAAAGGACTTGAAAATTTAATCTTTGCCTTAAAAAGCAATTGTTTATTAAGTAGTAATCTAGGCTAAGTGACCAAAAATTATACTTAATTTCATAAAAATTATCAATTAATGTATATATGATAAAATTTTGTGTGACCCATTTTATGTTATCAATCTTCATACCTCATTCATGCTTTATTTTTGTAAATTTTATCAAAAAGATATAGAATGTCAATTTCAAGGTTCTGTAAGTCAGTTTTAAATTTCATTCTGTTAGTGGAAAGTATCAACCTAGAATATGTATAGGTTTGGTCATGTCTGAAATATTTAATTTAATCATAGCTAATTGTCTCACAAAAATTAGACCAGTGTTTTGAGTACATGGATTTTTAATACTTGAACTCAAATTCAGCTTAAGATTAACTGGAAGTATTAAAAAAACTTGATAAATCTCAGTATTTTCTTTAACAAAAACATGAAAAGAAAGAATGCAAAATTTCAGGGTGCAGATGACAACCAGGATTTTAAGTAGAGTTTGAGTTACTTGGTCATTGTTCAAGTTCTTAAGTTTTGAGTTCAAGTTTGAGTACTCTTTTGAACAAAATTTCAATTTTGATTGAGTTTTTTTATTTTTAGTTTGTTAGAGCAAGAAAATATATATCTTACAATAATTCTGAGCTTTGTACACTAAAAAATAATAATTTAAAATTGATAAAAAAACTTGAATTTAAAATAATAAAATTTTTAATGTATTTAAGAGTAGATTTTCAATTGAGTTTGAGTTTGAATGACTTCTTTTCCCAAGTTGTGTGAACTCATTTAATTTCAAGTTCTTAACATTCTGAGTACATGGAAATCCTGATGACAACAGGGTTTTTGGGTCAAGTTTGTGTTAAATGGTTGAAGTTCAAGTTTTTGCATTTTGAATTCGATTTTGAGTTTGATGGAATTTATTCAAATTCAGAGTTTCTTAGGATAAAGAATAATGATTTGCAATTTCAATATAATTTTTAGGGTGTTTTCATGTAGAGGTATTTTCAAGTTGGATTTAAGTATTGTTGATTTCCCTTTCAAGTATTCCAATTGAATTTTGCGAACTCGTCTGAGCTCGAGTTTTTAACATTCTGAAGACTCAAAGACCCTGAATGACAAACACCCACAAAGAAAAAGAATGACCGAAATGAATTTGGCAAACCCGTTTATGACTTTCTGAAATTCAAAGGAATTGCTTGGTCATACCATTCCATACTGCATTTCTAAAAGAAAATTTTTCGGAACACGATAACTTACTAAGACGTAATAATAAAACGGTTGCCAATCAAAATGGTTCTCTATATAGAAATATAAATTTGACTATCAAATAATGAAAATAAACTAGATTGTTGAAAATTGGAGCTTACAAAGAAAACGCATGCAAGTTTGTAAGTACATGAGTTATGAATATTGAAGTAATTGGCAGTCAGATTAGTTAAAGCATGTTTGAGTTTGGTTATAATAAACGAGGGCGTTTGCTATTCTCACAGCTCTGCTGAAATAATTGTTCTCACTACCAAATTTCTTATACTTTCTCTTGAGAATAAACATTGAGGTAGGTGTTGGTCGCAAAACAACAATCATATACGTAATATATATATATATATATAAGATCTATTTTCTGATGTCATGTTGAAATATATTAGATAATACGATATGGAAAACATCGCGTAGATAGCAATCATCAACGTATTCAAGTTTACCAGTCACCCATTCGATCCCACGTTTATGGAATGATTCCTGCTGGAAGCAACATTAGCGCACCAGAACCGTGATGAGTATAAAATAATGCTAAGAACACAAGATTTGTAAACCCGAAATTTAGAATTACTTGGAGTGCTAAAAGGAATGTTTCTTTTCATAAAATAGTAACATCTAAAGGTCTTTGAAATAATAAGATACATGTTTGCCTGTTTATTTTACAGTTTAATTAGATTTCAGATAATGGCACCGCCTAAAAGTCGCCGTGGAGGCTCGATATCAGAGAATGAGTGTGACAAATGCAGGCGGAAAGATGGTGATAAATTTCTACAATGCGACGCCTGTCTTATCTGGACGCATGCGAGCTGCTGTGGAATACCAGACGATGTCTTTAAAAGCATATCAAGCACATCTTTGAAGAATGTTGTTCATCTCTGCGACAACTGCATTCCCAGAGTCTCGTCACAGAAGACAAGGAAGGAAGAAATTGAGGAAATTATCAAGTCGCGAAAACCTCACGAAAGCTCTTAAAGCTGATATTGCTCCACTGAATCCAGTTAGTGAAGTGAAAAACCAATTCGCTGATTATGACCAATGGATAGTGATGATGGAGCAACATGTGTCATTGAAACTCTCAAGGAAAAATTTAGAGAAAGAAATCTGCATTTCAATGCATCTAAATCAAAAGAGGTAGTCGTGAAATTCCGGAAAAAATCAGAAGTACCAAACCTGGATCTCTTGGAGAGGAACAAAAATATCAAACTCTTGGTTATACTAATAGACAATAAACCTTTCTTCCTCATATTGAAATGGTGACAAAGAAATGCAACAGTCAGTTATTTCTTCTTCAGAAGCTGAACCATCTCAACTATACAAAAGCAGAACTCCAATTGCTTTATAGGCAGGATAATCTACGTTGTGACGGTCTGGGGAGGAGCCTCCCGAGCTGCTCTGCAAAGAATTAGCAGTAAGAATGGGCATCATTTCAAGATTCACGTCAATGGTGGAGATAATCAAGCAGGATGATAATAAACTGTATCAGAAAATCCAGACAAAGCAACAAAGCCATCCGCTGTTCACACATATTCCTATGAGAACCCAGTATTCGTCTGCGCACTTGAGACTGCGTCAACCTGCGAATCTTCTGCCAAGCTGTCATAGATATCTCCGGAATCAAGCCAACATTTAATAACCATGTTTGACCAATGTATGTAAATTATCTATATTTTGTAAGAACTATTCTACGAAATCTGAATAAAAGTTTTATTATTATTCTTCAAAAAATATTCGGGCACGGACCGAGTAACTCGAACTCGACTCGAAAACCCTGGTTAAACGTTAAAGTTAAACCTATATTTATTTTTAAAATTATATTTTTTAAATTTAAATTCAAAAAACCCCATTTGGCCTGATTGGTTCAGGAAAACCTTTTTGAACCGAGCTAATTTAAATTGGTACTTTTTCTCAACAATGGTTATCTTGAAATTGACAATTGACATAGAGAAACTTGAAATCGACATGAACTTTCCTAAACCTGAACCCTAATCCAAAAACCAGGATTTTTCCTTCATGTTTTTTCATCATTCTATAGACCAAGCCTTTAAAAATATTTAATAAATTAAAATTTACGACATTAAATAATTATAAAATTGAAAAACAACAACATTAAAAAATTCGACATTATGAACTTTCAAAGTTTCTTAGGAACCACATTAAAAATGTCGACATTAAAATCCTCCCCAAATTTAGTTGGTAGACTTGCACCAAATTTAGTTTTTTTCTAGAAAGTTATTATATGGAAATGAAATAAATGGCAAACTAAATATAGTAGGGTGGGGGTTAACAAATTCTTGATGTTCTGGAGCTTTTGATAATATTGAACTTTGTAATGTATGAATGACAAAAATTTTGCATACCAATTATATCAAGAAAGTGTTGATATGTATCCATTGTTTAATTACCATATGATCAATCCATTAATAAATTGAGATTTTCAATGTAGTAATCTCCCAAACTATTTTTATAATTTGTGTTCCTTAATGGATTTATTAATAAAAAGTGACACATGGAGCCCTGAACTTCTCTTTCATTTTGTAGCATCAGAGGAACTTATTGAAGTTTTCCCCATGAATTCTCAAATAAAATTTTGTATGCATAATACTAGACCTCATATTATTCATTATTTAACTTTGAAATTTGATTTAAGTGGGAAGTAACTGATTTAGGAGTTGTTATGTCTAATAATATATAATGGAAATTGTATTTCTCAAAAAAATAAAAAGTTCATTTCTTCATTGTTTTACCTGTATCTGTTATACCTAAGTCTACTCTACTATTCAAGCACATGAATACTTATTAAAAAATACTACTTGTTATTTCCAAAGTGATTGCATCTTGATTCTTCTTCTGCTTTAAACATAGTCCATGTAGTGCATTGTGTTCTTCATTGGATTTACTCTTCAATTCTCATTTGAAATTCATTCCTTTCAAGCCAATCTGCCTCTTCCACTAAATCTGTACTTTAAATATCTTGATCATATTTGAATAAATATCAATCATTTTCCTCATTCATCAAAATATCTATCTTTTACATCTCCTTTAATTCATAAATCATTGCACAACTAATTTTTTGTATTATTCCACTATCAAATTTCTTAATTCAAAATCAATATATATATATATATATATATATATATATAGCTTTATAAATTGAGGAATTGTGGTGTATGGTTGAGACAATTTCTTAACATATTTTACTTTATATTCTAAATGTTGCATTTTTTACCAAATAAGCTATTTTTATTAATAATATATGGTAGTTGATGTGTACTACTTTGCAATTAATACATAAATCGAGCATTGTTAAGAAAATAAATGCTAAAAAACTAGATAAAAATTATGTAGGCTCTCTGTGTGCCCTTATAAAATTTTGAAGTTGCATAAAATTAACAATATTTTGCAAATATATTGCATTTTGCTTCTTATTAACAATTCTGTCAATAAAAATTAAAAAACCTTTTTTAAAAGCATGGGGACCAGAGTCAGTGTGTTAATTTGAAATTACTACCATGAGTTGCTCTGTAATACAGAGTTATGTTGTATGTCATTTTAAAGGTACACAGCAACCAAATGACCAAATATAATTCAAAATGAAACTTGAAACTTAAGCTGAAACTTAAAATAGTTTATTTCAAATTCCAGTATTAATGAGTAATGATTTTTAGAAGTAATATATGAAATGTGAAGCTAAATCTTACAAATTTATTATACAGTCCCCAACAAAAGATAGGTTATTGTAATTTAGGGAATAATTTTGTTTATAATTGACCAAAAGCTTTTTTGATATAACTAATTTGTCGGGTTGGTTACTTTTTATCAACATACAAAATCTTAAAACCAACATATGGAACCTTCAGATCAGCATAGCAAATTGTTGTGGCAATATGAACAAAAAATTTAGCATGAATGAGGTATACCTATCAATTATGTCAAAAGAGACATCAAAATTTAGTTTTAGCAGTTTTTTATTGAGTTGTAATCTAGACTAAATGATTAATGTACATATGAGAAAATTTTAAATGACCCATCTAATGTTATTATTCTTCATACCTTATTCATGATAAATTTTTGTTCATATTGTCATAACAATTTACTCTGTTTATCTCAAGGCTCCCTATGCCAGTTTCAAGATTTTGTATGTTGATAAAAAGTAACCAACCTGACAAATTACTTATATCAAAAAAGCTTTCAGTCAATTATAAACAAAATTATTCCCTAAATCTCAATAATTATTTCAAGACTTACTCTGTCTTTGAATGCATATTTCAACATCATGAAAAAATTTAAGAAATGGTGCTGTCATTTGAACTAACTCAATTTAGCTAGGAATTTTCTTCAATAAAATAAAAGAATATAAAACCCAAACTTGGGCCAAGTGACATCAACTTGTCCTGAATTATGAAAACTATCACAACAAGATATTTATATTATACCCATAAATCCCAGAACATCACAAAATGTGTTAATAGCATAGGACATGATAAAGCCTGCAACATTCTATTTAATACATTATCACTGATTTGACAATGATCAACACAATAAATTCTTTAAAATGAAAAAATGATGGTAGTAAAATTTGTATCATAATTCAGTGAAGAAATCATAATTATTGAAGAAATGTCCTAGCTAAATTGAGTTTGTTCAAATGACAGCACAATTTCTTAAATTTTTTCATGATGTTGAAATATGCATTCAAAGACAGAGTAAGTCTTGAAATAATTACTGTGATTTATGGAATAATTTTGTTTATTGTAGAGTCACTCAGGGAAATTTCATAGTTATTATTTATTATCTTAAATTTTCTTATGACATCAGTATGACATATCTCTTTATTTTGAGTTTAGTTTACAAAAGCTGTTTTCTTTCCCCTTGATTTTGTTTTTTTTTTTAAGTTTATTGCTCAAATTAAATTGCAAGGGAAAATTATGACATGACTATCTTGTGATACTAATTGTAAACAAAGACAGATAATAATTTGAATTGCATAAATTGAGCAATGATGTTGAAAACAGTTAATAAATTTTATCTAGCTTCAACTACCATTTACCTTTTCAAATTTTATTTACTTGTTTTTTGATATGCAAATAATTGTGTAAGTTAAGGCAACATTTTGGGAGTACTTTCCTCAAAGTACCAGAATGGCACATAGCTTCTAGAGATCTGTCAGATCACCTATCCCAAATTGTGGACCATTTAGGTTATGGATATGGCTACATATAAGGAAATAATAAATCTTTCATTCTATATGCAACACATATATGCACCTATAAATGATTACACTGTGATGATATTATGCCATTGTTTAGCATGAATGCATGGTAACTACATGCTATTATTTAGTGAGCTGAGAGATAACAATGAAAATGAGATGTATATTTTTAATGATGAGATAGATAATAAAATGTGAGACATCTAAGGTAGCACCATTCACTAAGGTTAAGCACTTCTCCTTTTGGATAGCACTTTGGCTGGAAATCATATGAATTGGTCATATTGGAATTTCCTAAAAAGTCCTAGTTACTTGGATGAATGACCAATGTTTGTTTTAATACTTTATCTATGTTAATTTAATGGAATCAGGGCTGTTCTTATGAAGTTGCTCCTTCAACCTTCTGCCTTGTCAATGAGTTAGTTAGTGTAATTATAATTCCAGCCTGCAATTCTACATGGTGACCATGACAGGACTTCCTGATATAATCCTGAACAATGATGTTTTGTTTTGTTGTTACTTGTTTAAGTTCTTTTTGTCTCTGTGCTTCTACTTGTTGGATTTATTACCAAATACATCTTATTCCCTTTTGGGTTGCTTATTTGTGATTTCTATAATCTATGTGTTTTGTTATTTGTTGGGGAAGTGCTCCCAACTGTCAATTTATCTAGTTATTTGGAAAGTATTGTTCTTATTGATTTATGGATTCTAATTGTATAGTTGTTTGTTCTCCTCATTTTGGGCATTCTCCCCCTAAGAGTGTCCCCTGTACAAGCAGTGGTAGCCCAGACATTACCCCTTGTACCATTGGATCAATTTTTAATTTATCATTACCAACTTCCCCTAGTCAGGTTACTCAGAGAAATGATCATCAAATTTTGAATACTCAGAATGCTCCACCAATTCTGGTTTTTACTTACTGTGGTTTTAGCCATTCCAGTCAACTTACCCCACATTTAGATGCTCATTGAATGGAAATTGAACACTTGAAAGATTCCTCATGTTAACAGGTTGCAATGTGAATGGAATGTGAGCACCATGTTGAGTCTCTGCAAGCAGAGCTCAACATCTCAACACGTTGCTTTTCAAAGAATGGAAAGACAAATGCTGGAATCCACCTTTGCCTTAGAGCTCCAGATACAGGAACTAAAATCTGCTGCCACACATCACAATGATTTGTTCACCCAAGCCTATTTCTGATAATTACTGTACTCATGCTACACTGGATGAGGCATTGGAAGATCTTGCTGAGAGAATTACAAATCAGTTTGCTCATTTGGTTCAATCAGGAATTTTTAATAATCCTATAAATGCACATTTTCCACCCAAGATTATGGCAACACCTCCAAATTCTGCTTTGTTTTGTACATCATCTGTTAATTGTCACCCTACATTTGCACAGTCTGCAATGACTAATGTATTCACCCTAGCTACTATGGCTACTCCTCAAGCCTGTTATGTTTCAGCTATTCCTGATACAGTTAACATGACTGTTGTACCTACAATTAATGGACATGTCAGTGATGTAAGTCCTTCTCAAGCTGGGATAAGTAGCTGACCATGGTATAGAAATTCTATCCTTCCTCCTGAATCAAGTGGTGGACAACAAGTGTTTAGCAAGCACTCTGTACTTCCAAAATTTACCAGGCAAATTGATGCTGTGTCTCAGTCTTTTGATGAGTGGTTTTTCTTATTCAAACTCACCATGAAACAATATAGGAACTCTCAAGAAGCCACCATATCTCAGTTCCTATTATATCTTAGAGGTTTAGCATAAAACCAGTATATGATGCTTGATCCTCCCATTAAAACAGATTATCAGTTGTTAGTGGGTTTCTTTCAAGATCATTATTGAGCCCCACATATTAAGCATCAATATAAGACCTTACTATGCAATATGTCTTTTAAACAAGGTGATGATATTCAGAACTATATCACCCAAGTAGAACAATTGTTTCAACTTAGTAGTTTATCCACAGAGTACTCTTGACATGATCTCTTTTTGTACATTTGTCAGGGTTTTCCTCCCTATATCTGAAATCATTTAGAGGTAAAATGAGATCCAGAAGAAAATTTGCATAAGATTATTAGGAAGGCTATTAGTATCATCTATATGATCCATAATTCAAATTGTATTGATAAAGATGTTACTGAATTAACTTGTGTCAAGATTAAATCTGAATTAAGTAAGCCCAAGAAAGTAGCTTCCTTTAAGAAGGAATTTGATAAGGCATCAGTTCAATGTTTCCAATGTGGAGAGAAGAGGCATTTAAAGTCAAATTGTCATGCAAATATACTGTTAATAGATGATTGAGAGAGATTTATACTGGAGGAACAACCTGAATCCCTCACTTAGAATTTAGTTGATCTGATGGATGATGAATTGATACCACCTGAGAATTTAAATTAAAAGAAGCATCAACTCCTCCAAATGGCGCACCAGACATTCTTGTCATCACTAATTCACTAATTTGATATAGAAGAATCTAATCCCTGTGGAGATAAATGGATTTATAATTAATGCAACCATTGTCACCAGAGCTCCCACTTCCATCATCAGCAACAAATGCTGTAAAGGCCTATGTTTTACACAAAATGCATTAGATCCCTCAGTTGTTAAACTTATTGATGCTTCATGAAATAAAATCTCAATGAAAGGAAAATTGTGTGATACAGCATTACACATCCATGCTGAGCCATTTGAAGTTGATCTCATAGTGGTAGATACATCAAATCACCAACTCCCCTATTATCTTATTTTGGAAAATGATTTCCTGAGTGGAATGTATGTGTAATCAATTACAAAAACAACACAATATTGATCAAAGACCAAGAAGTGACACAATTAACCTCTATTCCTGAAAAGAAATAATATTTAAGTAAATTGAGCCAGTTTATTTGGAGGCAAAACACTGGGTGTGAGCAGCTGTTTTTTCTGATAACAATATCAACAGAGATGTCATGATAGCTGGACAGTGCAGCAAATATGTTAAAGGAATGTCATTCTCACCTGATTTGTGCAAAGTTCATAAAGGAAAAACCTACATTACAATTTTAAATGGATCTAGCTTTCCTGTGTGATACAATGTCTCTCAATTACAGATAGTAGGTGTGCCCATTCAAGTTGAAAGCATTACCACTTCCTGCTTGTCAATATGCACCACTATTCATGACCTGGACAGACCATCCTGTTCCATTAAGATCCCTAAAGTAATTAGAGATACTCACCTGCATTTGGACAATGAAGAGAAATGATAACTAATTTCAGTATTACAAAGGCATAATGAAGTCCTTAATTATGGAACTATAGTGTTGGCCAAGCCATAGGTGAGGAACATGTCATCAAAGTCAAACATGACAAACCTATTTGATTACCAGTACATTGAGTGCCCAAGAATCTTAAATCCAAATATGAGAAGATTTTAAGTGATTTGATTGAAAGCAGAATTATTCAAGGTAGTAATAGTCCGTATGTGGCTCTGACAGTTTTCATAAGACAGGGAGAAAAATACAGGCTTTACATTGATTTCAAAAAGTTAGGCAATGTCTCAATAAAAGACGTGTATCATCTGCCAAGAATTGAAGATCTCTTATATGATGCTAGCAAATATAAGTTTTTCTCCTGTTTGGACTTATGTAAGGCCTACTGGCAAGTGCCAATGAGGCCTTCAGATATTCTGAAGACCACATTCATAACTCTGTATGGTCTTTATGATTGGAAATATATGGCCTTCAGGTTTTGCAATGCCCCAGCTACTTTCCAGCAATATGTGACAAAAGTATTGAAAGATAAGGCTAATATGCTTGAGCTTGGAATATCAGCATATATTGATGATATATTGGTGGCAAGTAACACTTTCTCTGAACATCTTGAATAATTAATGCACATGCTGGAATTATTACAAAAAGCTGGATTGAAAGTTAATAGAAATAAATGTTTCCATGCACAAATGAAAGTAACATTTCTAGGGAGGGTTATTGAACATGGAAAGATTTCTATAAAAACAAATGCAAAGGAGTTTCTTGAGAAAATTGAGACACCACAAAGTTGAAAAGATTTGCAATGTTTGATGGGTTTCCTGAACTATTATGGAATGTTCCTCTTGAATTTGCAGATAAAAAGAATAATATTTTGCATTTACTGAAAAAAATCCACTGAATTTATGTGGACATGGAACAAGCAGGATGCCCTGGAACATATAAAGCATGAGCTGCAGAAAATTCCATGGCTTAATACCCTTGATTATTGTAGAATTGCGGGGTGCTTCTAGCAGCTCAAGTGGTATGAAGGTTGCAGAAGATTACCATCCCTGAGAACATCCCATGCTCTAACAAAACAAATGAAGATCAGTAATTCGCCAATTTTATTGTAGAAAAAAAGTAATTCCAAGATGGTTAAAGTAGCAACCAATTCACACAGCATCTCACCAAAGCCAAGCCATTAGAATCCATCCTTACAATCCAACATGCTAATCATGTGTCTCAAGTTGTAATTTCTAGTTATATACAAATAATTTATCTCAGTGTTTATCTTCTCAGCTCATGTAATAAAGATATTAAATAATGTGTAGTTACCATGTATTTGTGTATGCCAATGGCATAGTATATTTGCATTGTGTGATAGTTTGTGCATGTTCAATCAACAGATGTAGTAGTTCTTTTATTGAATATGCCTATACATAGTCTAAAGTGACCACAATATGGGCTCACATCTGTCATGGAGCATGTTATCACCCAAGGCACAGTGGAATTCCTCCCACATTATCACTGGATCTTACAATTTCATTATTATAAAATCCATACCAAAGCTAAAAAAAGGGTTAGTAATGATAAAAATATTAAAGAGCAAACGTTATCCAGCAAGAACAAAATTTATTTGACATTTGATTACATTGTGTTCCCTATTTATAACAAGAAAAGATAAATATTTACTGTTTTACAAAAGTTAAGTTGTTTCCCTTGCAAATTAACTGAGCAATTACATGTAATCTAAAGCTTGAGGGGACAATTACTAAATTCAAATCTTAAGTTCAATTAATTGATGGGTGGCAATTTCCTTTTCTGAAATCTCCTCTTTCACCATGATAGGGAGGATCACTTTCCCATTCCAATCTGCATTGATGTCAGGGATGAGCTCATACTCACAAGTGGGAATAAATCCAAAATGAGTTTTTTCACCCAGGAGCTTTCACAGGTCTCTCTCATAGCTGGGCAGGGCAGTGAAATAGTCAGTGTTGAGATGCAATCTCCCTGGATGATGAGTGATAGTAAAGGTGAAATCATTGAGGTATTTCAACCATCAGGCAATGATGTTCAACTTTTTGCCAGAGAATTTTTTAAGCCACTCTAGCACAGAGTTGTTGGTGTGAACAACAAATTGGTGACCTAAGATGAAGAATCAAAACTTCTTTAGACTCTTGACAAGTGCTAGCATTTCCGACTTTGTTGCTCCATAATTCAGCTCAGCATTGCAGAGCCTCTGGCTGAAATATTGTACTGGGCATTCCTGGCCATTGATCATTTGACTGAGCACACCACTGATGGTGACTGAACTCGTGTCACAATTGACAATGAATTCCTTCTTATAGTTTGGCATATTCAGACTTGGGATATGTCTGAGCTCTTGCTTCACAGCATCCAGCTCTTGCTGTTTGGCCCAGGTCCAACAGAATTCAGTGTTTTTGCAGAGCAAATTAGATATGTGCTTCATTCAAATGGCTAGTTCAGAGATGAAGGAGCCATAATAGTTAAGAAAGCCCATCAGTCATTGGACGTCCTTGCATGAGCATGGAGTCTCAATACAATTGAGATGGTCCTTTGCATTGTTCTTAATAGATATCCTTCCAGGTTCAATCACTCTTCCCAAGAAGGTGACTCATGGTGAGATGGGTGAACATTTATTTCCATTTACCCAGAGTCCAGAGTCGCACAGGATCTTGAGAGTGTGACCCAATTTATCTAAGTGATCAGAGAATGTGTGTCCAGCAACAAGAATTCATCCATGTATGCAGTGATCCCAGGTTTGAGAATGTTAGCCCCATTCCATAATACATGTGTAACATAATCCTGAAATGTAGCCAGAGTATTACAAAGCCCAAAGGCCAAGTATTTCCACTCAAAAAGGCCATAAGGCATAATAAAAGCAGTTTTCTAGATGTTGGCAGGCTTCATCAGTAGGTTCCAATAGGCTTTACAGAGATCCAAGCATGAAAATAACTTGTTCTTGCTGGCATCATATAGGAGATCCTTGATGCGAGGTAACAGATATGCATCCTTGACTGTGATATCATTCAATTTTCAAAAGTCAACACAGAGGCTGTACTACTTGCCTTGGTGAATAAACACTGTAGGTGCAGCATATGGACTATTACTATTCTGTATGATCCCATTGTCAATGAGATTGCTAAGGATCTGTTCATACTCTGCTCTTAAATTCTCAGGTACCCTTCAAACCAGCAACCAAATGGGGTGATCACTCTTAGTTTCAATGGCATGTTGTTCCCCAACAGCCTTTCTAACACTAATTGATCTGTAATTAAACACATCGTGATGCTGGTGCAAGAGGGCAGAGAGTGTGTCACATTCTTATGGACTCAGGTGTCCATGAGTTCTCTCATTTACAGCTGGGATCCAGACTGAATCACTTGGTTCACTTAGATAATGAATTGTGGTAAGAATGGGCAGACAGGCTGCAGCATTGAGTTTGAGTCAGACCAGCATCACAATGATGGATGTCTTTGTTGGATCCATTCAGATCAGGCCTGCAGAACTATTGAGCACAGTAAACGTAAGTCTTTCCACAAGAGACATGACAAAGTTCCAGAGAGAGATGTAGACTGCAAAGGCATTTTCCCCTTTGTCCTGAGATCATGATGTCCCCCTTGTAAAGAGAGCTTGTAGAAACAGCCAATCGTCACCAGTGCCATGGTTCCACAACAATAGTATCAGTTAAAGTTAATAAGATTTCTTTGTTAAGAATGGCAGTAAGCTTTTCCTGTGGCTCACTTTCATAAATAGAGAGAGTGTTGGTTCTGTAATCAATTACACATGCATTCCTCTCAAGGAAGTCATTTCTAGAATCACATCATATGGCAGAGGCCAATTGCAAGTGTCAACCACAATAAGGTCCACGCTAAAACAGTCTTGATGGATGCACAACTCAAGGTTGTTGATCTGGCCCTTCAGTGAAATAGTATTCCCTGAAGTGTCCAACAAATGGGAAGTGGAAGGTAACAGATCCTCTCTATGTAAGCAAAGCTTGTCACAACAGAAGCTCCTGTATCAATGGTGGCATTAATCAGCAATCTGTTCACGTCCACAGGGATGACATTAGTGTATAGCAATGAAGTTATCACCAAAACATCATGCACACAGTTTTTGGGAGGCAGTGCTCCAACTAATTTAAATGGTTGACAGACTTGAGTACACACTTCAATGGATGGCTCATCAATGATGATGCCATCCCCATCTGCAATTAGGTGGATAACTGCCCCACTCTGAGTATGAATGTGAGCTGACTTTCAGTGTCTGTCTTCTTCTGCACTGTAGCAGAACTCAAAGAAGTTAAAGATTTCATGGAAGCTTGACCTGTCTTCAGGTCACTGGCATCTCTCTTGATGTGCATTGTGTTCTGTAGCATATAAACAATGCTAATCACCTTCTTAATAATAGGGTCACTCAGAGGAGAAGGTGGAACAATCATAGTAGTTGGGGTAACTGTGACATTTACAGGTGCTGAGGGCACAACTGTTACACTTGGAGTACAAGAGCTTGGCATAGCTACTGTAGTTAGCATTGTGAACAAGAATAATTAAATAGGTAAAAGTAAAGTAGAAGAAAAAGGTTCCAATAACAAATCCAATAATGTAGGAGAAACATCCAACTGTGTAGGAGAAATAAAAGCACTTGACAGATGGTAGCAGGGCATAGGTACACAATCCAAATTCTAGAAAAATGAGACAAACCAATATAGCACTAAGAACAGGTAAGAATAGAGTCAGAGCTCAGTGATGGCATCAGATCACAGAGCTGGCAAATGTAAAACTACGCATGAGGTGAAGTTGCACATTGATGGGTGGTGAAGTGGATCGTGGTCAGGGGAAATCCATCCCAGCTGACTCTCACCCAATAAAAAAACAAAACCAAATACAATAGAAAAACATCATAACAGTTCTGTTTCACTTTACAATCACCAAGTGAAAAATGGGTGACCACTTCAGTAGGCACACAAACTTCATGACTAAAGTACATCTCTGAATGTTGATCCATCTGCACACAGTAACAGAATGGAGTAGATAGTTTAACTGACACTCCAGAGTGTCCAAGAATCACATCATGGTCACCATGTAGAATCATGGGGTGCTTCTAGCAGCTCAAGTGGTATGAAGGTTGCAGAAGATTACCATCCCTGAGAACATCCCATGCTCTAACAAAACAAATGAAGATCAGTAATTCGCCAATTTTATTGTAGAAAAAAAGTAATTCCAAGATGGTTAATGTAGCAACCAATTCACACAGCATCTCACCAAAGCCAAGTCATTAGAATCCATCCTTACAATACAAGGTGCTAATCATGTGTCTCAAGTTGTAATTTCTAGTTATATACAAATAATTTATCTCAGTGTTTATCTTCTCAGCTCATGTAATAAAGATATTAAATAATGTGTAGTTACCATGTATTTGTGTATGCCAATGGCATAGTATATTTGCATTGTGTGATAGTTTGTGCATGTTCAATCAACAGATGTAGTAGTTCTTTTATTGAATATGCCTATACATAGTCTAAAGTGACCACAATATGGGCTCACATCTGTCATGGAGCATGTTATCACCCAAGGCACAGTGGAATTCCTCCCACATTATCACTGGATCTTACAATTTCATTATTATAAAATCCATACCAAAGCTAAAAAAAGGGTTAGTAATGATAAAAATAATAAAGAGCAAACATTATCCAGCAAGAACAAAATTTATTTGACATTTGATTACATTGTGTTCCCTATTTATAACAAGAAAAGATAAATATTTACTGTTTTACAAAAGTTAAGTTGTTTCCCTTGCAAATTAACTGAGCAATTACATGTAATCTAAAGCTTGAGGGGACAATTACTAAATTCAAATCTTAAGTTCAATTAATTGATGGGTGGCAATTTCCTTTTCTGAAATCTCCTCTTTCACCATGATAGGGAGGATCACTTTCCCATTCCAATCTGCATTGATGTCAGGGATGAGCTCATACTCACAAGTGGGAATAAATCCAAAATGAGTTTTTTCACCCAGGAGCTTTCACAGGTCTCTCTCATAGCTGGGCAGGGCAGTGAAATAGTCAGTGTTGAGATGCAATCTCCCTGGATGATGAGTGATAGTAAAGGTGAAATCATTGAGGTATTTCAACCATCAGGCAATGATGTTCAACTTTTTGCCAGAGAATTTTTTAAGCCACTCTAGCACAGAGTTGTTGGTGTGAACAACAAATTGGTGACCTAAGATGAAGAATCAAAACTTCTTTAGACTCTTGACAAGTGCTAGCATTTCCGACTTTGTTGCTCCATAATTCAGCTCAGCATTGCAGAGCCTCTGGCTGAAATATTGTACTGGGCATTCCTGGCCATTGATCATTTGACTGAGCACACCACTGATGGTGACTGAACTCGTGTCACAATTGACAATGAATTCCTTCTTATAGTTTGGCATATTCAGACTTGGGATATGTCTGAGCTCTTGCTTCACAGCATCCAGCTCTTGCTGTTTGGCCCAGGTCCAACAGAATTCAGTGTTTTTGCAGAGCAAATTAGATATGTGCTTCATTCAAATGGCTAGTTCAGAGATGAAGGAGCCATAATAGTTAAGAAAGCCCATCAGTCATTGGACGTCCTTGCATGAGCATGGAGTCTCAATACAATTGAGATGGTCCTTTGCATTGTTCTTAATAGATATCCTTCCAGGTTCAATCACTCTTCCCAAGAAGGTGACTCATGGTGAGATGGGTGAACATTTATTTCCATTTACCCAGAGTCCAGAGTCGCACAGGATCTTGAGAGTGTGACCNCCATCTGCACACAGTAACAGAATGGAGTAGATAGTTTAACTGACACTCCAGAGTGTCCAAGAATCACATCATGGTCACCATGTAGAATCATGGGGTGTGTCAAACAGCTCAAGCAGGTTGAAGGTTGCAGAAGATCATCATTGCCAAGAACATCCCATGCTCTAACAAAACAAATGAAGATTGGTAATTTGCCAATTTCATTGTAGAAAAAAGTAATTCCAACATGGTTAAAGTAGCAACCAATTCACACAGCATCTCACCAAAGCCAAGCCATTAGAATCCATCCTTACAATCCAACATGCTAATCATGTGTCTCAAGTTGTAATTTCTAGCTCAATACAAATAATTTATCTCAGTGTTTATCTTCTCAGCTCATGTAAAAAAGATATTAAATGATGTGTAGTTACCATGTATTTGTTTATGCCAATGGCATAGTATATTCACATTGTGTGATAGTTTGTGAATGTTTGATCAACAGATGTAGTAGTTCTTTTATTGTCTATGCCTATACATAAAATAAAGCAACCACAATATAGGCTCACATCTGTCATGGAGCATGTTATCACCCAAGGCACAGTGGAATTCCTCCCACATTATCACTGGATCTTACAATTTCATTATTATAAAATTCATACCAAAGCTAAACAGGGTTAGTAGTGATAAAAATAATAAAGAGCAAACATTATCCAGCAAGAACGAAATTTATTTGACATTTGATTACATTGTGTTCCCTATTTATAACAAGAAAAGGTAAATATTTACCATTTTACAAAAGTTAAGTTGTTTCCTTTGCAAATTAACTGAGCAATTAATTACATGTAATCTAAAGCTTGAGGGGACAATTACTAAATTCAAATCTTAAGTTAGAAAAGATTGTAAATAGTAGTGTAGGAAGTCAAGATCCCGTCTCATTGGGACACCTTGAAGTTCTCGTAACACTTAGCTGATTCATCAATATTGGAGGAGTGGATTTAATGACTCAGCCACTTGATTGATAGCTTACTAATGGGTTTTTAGTGACGTCAGATATTTTTAAGTATGTCTGGATTTTCAATTAGTAATGCTTTTAATTGATTTACATATTACGGCCATTTTTTTGGTATGAGTAATTTCACTTTGATAGGTGGTTGAGGCATTGAGTCATCTAATTGATACTTGACGCTAAGTGCTTTTGAAGATCCCACAAAATGACCTTGAGCTCTGTGATATCGAGGGGGTGTTTGCAAATGTTAATTAGTGAGTCATTCTACTAATGGGTTTTTAGTAACGTCAGATATTTTTTAAGTATGTCTACTAATGGATTTCAATTAGTAATGCTTT
>CABFPE010000625.1:141474-156476 GCA_900660155.1 Hofstenia miamia | reverse complement strand
GAGTCATTAAATCCACTCCCCCAATATTGATGAATCAGCTAAGTGTTACGAGAACTTCAAGGTGTCCCAATGAGACGGGATCTTGACTTCCTACACTACTGTAAATTAATAAAATCACTAAACTAAATAGCACCAAATTAATTGGAGAGTGCCTAAAATCAAATAAAAATAAAAGAAAGGCCCCAAGTGAAGATTTCATAGTAGATTGTGATGCCTATACTGTTGTGATTAGTGGTGTATTAAGTCAGGAAATAAATGGTATTGAAAGTCCAGTACAATACTTTGGTTGGAAACTATGAGCAGCGTAAAAGAACTACAAAGCTACAAATTGTGAGATGCTGGCATTAGTTGAGTCTTTAAAAAATTTTAGGTATTTTATTCTAGGCCATAAATTTATTGTTCATTCTGATAATAGTGTGTTGGCATGGTTGAAAAAATTTTCTGGATATAAGTCAAATATCGTGGCTTGATGCATCAAGTATCTAAATGATTTCTCATTTTCTATCATTGGCCAGGCTTAATGTACTTAAATGCTGACTACTGGACAGCATTGCCCAGTTATGAAAGAGACCTTAAAAAGCCAGCAGGAGAGAAAATCCCTTTCAGATTTATTCCTCACACTGAATATGAGTTGATTCTGGAAATTAATGCAGACAGAAATGGAAAGGCAATTCTGCCAATTATGATAAGAGAAGAAATCTCTGAAGAAGAGATAATAAAACATCAACAAAATGATCAAGTGTTATCTGAGATAATGAACAGACTTAAAGATCCTTTTTTCCCTACCTCTCCTATGGTCAATCAGTATTACAAAAGATACAATTGGAAGGTAACTGAAAAGGGTTTGCTCTATGCCAAAAGCTGCAACAATCAACTCACCATTCCTGAATACTTTTGATGGGATTTAGTTAGACAGGTGCATGAAAAATGACACCTCAGGATAATTCAAACTGAGAAGACTTTTAATTCTTGATATATCACTATAGGCATAAGATCAGCAGTTTTCAGAGAAGAATGTACCTGACATTTATGCAAGAGGAGCTATTTGGATTTTAACAATATACCTTACAAGAGAACCTCAACTAACTGTTCCAATAAACCATGAAATGTGTGTATCAATAGCTAAGAGAGAATCACATGAAATAGCAGTATGTCCCCTCACTTGGAAGGTGAAGAATTAGATGCTTCATAAGTTCAACCCTCTGTCATCACAAGGGAAAACAAAAAGGGCCATGGATAAGTTTGAAAAATATTATGCCTGACTGGTGGGGGCAACCAGTATAACCAGTAAAATGTCCATAATCCTAATTAGCAATCACTTAGGCATTTATCCATTGGGCATTAATATTTTTTCCAATATAGTTAAGAAATATATGTGGGGAGCAATGGCAGAGACCAAATTAGCTATTTTCCACTCTGAAAATGCTCCAATTAGTACAAGAAGGCTCATAGAAACACTGCTGGGATCAATGCAATGATTCTTGGAACACATAGAAATGAATGATGTATCCAATAAAATGAAATTTTTTTCAACTTACAATGGATAACCTACCCTGAATGTGGCTATGAGCAATTTCCCAAAACAGAATGACATGTCAGAAAAGAAGGTCAAATAGCACCCATCAAAATATTTGAGCAAATAATGAAAACACCAGAGCAATTTTTCAATGAAGAAGAACTGCTTGCTACTTCATCAGTGCAGCTCTCCCCATCCATATGTGAACTAATCAAAAGAGTCAATTTGAAAAATTTGGAGGACCTGTAGCACCTCCTAAACCAACACTGCAATGGTCAATCACTGAGAACGAGAGAATTTTAATGACTGAACAAGATCCTGCTGAATTTGTAGAGGACCTCACAATACAATAATGCATATTAGTTGAATGCAAAGAGAAAGATGTGCTGTCAATGATGAAATGGTGTCTAATGGAAATGTTCACCAAAGAAGAGCTGGTCATTCTACAGTCCCCAGGGCAACAAGTAGCTCTGGATGTAGAGTGCACCACTGCTCAAATTAAAATATCGAACACCCAAATTGATGAATTACGACCACACTAATTAATGAGAAACTTCTGGGATACGTTAAAAGAAGCCAGGAAAAATTATCCTGTTACTATCAGAACTGCAAGTCTTAGGGTAGAATCTGGATTTTGTGAACTGGAAAATAACATCCAAAAAGACAATTTGTTATGTATACCTCCCCTTAGTATTGAGACTCCACTTGTACAACCAAAGTAGCAAGTAAAGAAAGGAAAGAAAAAAGTGGCAGCCCAGTTACCTGATAAGTTAGCAGAAGTCAACAGACTCAGTAGAACAGAAGAATGCAAATCAGTGAGAGAGAAACTGATTGATGGAGGTAATTCAGAGCAAATATTCATCAATGGGAAATTGAACATATGTGACTTATTTAATAAAGGAATGCCCATTCATGAGCAATTATGTTCTTATTAAATTAATACCATAGCTAACAAGGGTTAGAGATATTAAATATAAGAAAAAGCAAATGGTATCCAGTGAGACAAAATTTATTTGACGTTTGCTACAATGCTTTCCTTACTTTTATACAAGGTAAATATTTACTGTTTTACAAAATTCACTTCAATTTCCCTCACAATTCAAATGAGCAATTACACATTCAACTTGATTGAGGGGACAATTAATAACTAATTTGAAACTTAAGTTCAAATATAACTGGACTGTAGGGCCACACAACAACTTCTGGGCTTCTTTGACCATCTCCTTTGCCAATACATTGTCCCATGATGAGACCTCTGCATAATGTGGTCGCCAAGTCACTTGCATGAGTGACTCCTGTTGTGTGACTGTTTTGCTGCATAGTCTAAAATATTTGAGCTCTGGTAACCTGGAACTAATTGGGCTGTTGTCTTGCAGCATGTTTAATATCTGAGTAAAGGTGTCATAGAACCTCTCATATAACTTGAGGTGTTTCAAGGTGATGGGGAGCATCATTAGTACATCTGTATCTGAAGTGTGCACATCCTCCCCGCCAATCTTCATGTCTGGGTAAAAATGGAGGAAGACCTCCTGTAGTGATCCCATTAGTGTAGTGTGGTCAATGAAGAGAGAACAATACTCATTAACTTGTTGCAGTGTCATCTCCTCAGGATCATTAATTAAAGTATGTAGCATTGTGAGTGATGATCTCTATGTGCTTTGTGACATCATAATAGCAGGTAATCATTTCAGCCTTACTGGTCCACATCAGATCTCCTCCTGTCTGGAACAGAATCACGATGTGGGATCAAGAGAATTAATGGTGTGGTGGATTTTTTCCAACTGCATGGAGATGGGTTCCCCCTTCTGAAAAATGTCTTTAATGGTAAGTTTTCCATTGATGTAGACCCTCTTGGGATTTCCACCTTCTAGCAACATGTTGTGAGTTTCCTTGTATTCTTTAGTCTGCATTGCCTTATTAATCTCAGCAGCAGTTGATACATAATTTATTTGATCAGAGAGGTGGGCAGAGACCTTTTTCCTTCTGTGATGGACCCTCCAGGATGGCAGGATCAACAGAGTCATCAGGCAAGGAGGCAGAATGCAGAGGAGATTGTTCTTCTCAATGTTTTCTTCCAGTTGTGCAAAGCTAGCTTCTTCTTGAGGGTGGCTGTTCTGATTGTAACTGGATAATTGATCTTTGCTTCATGAATTGACTCCCAAAAAGCTCCGTGGAGTCCATGGCTCCATAATTTATCTATCTGAGGCATGTTGATGCGTAGACAGGTGGTGATACACTTTACATCCAGGGCGAGTTGTCACCCAGGCAATAGTAGGAGGACCAGTTCTTCCTTGGTGAACATCTCTGTGAGACACCATTTCATAAGACCTAAGACGTCAATGTCACTGTTAGGCTCAACAACTTGATCAGTGATCTCTGGCTTGTTGGCAAACTCATTGGGGTGGTGTTTGATCATAAGGATCCTTTTGTTTTCCATGATGGACCAAGCAGGAATAGGCTTTGGTGAGACTGCTGCTCTTGAGAATTTTTCTAGGTTAATGGCTTCAATTAAGGCCTTCATTGACAAAGACACCTAGATTGCTGATGAGGCTAGTAACTCTTCCTCATGGTAAAATTGCTCAGGCAACTTCATTGTTTGTTCCAGGATGGTGATGGGAATGATCTCACCACCTTTGGTTGCATATCACTGAGTTTTGATTAACTGATAGTATCTGTATTCCAGTTAATTGAGGTGCTCTAAGTTGAACAAGATTTCTGTGTGAATGGGAATCCTGTAGTGACCAATGAGTTCAAGGAACTGCTGTGTAGAACCAGGCTTGCAGTGCATTAGTCAACTGGTGCACAGAGGCGTGTACTTGGAATTAAGTGATGGGAACTTTGTTTTGGCAGTGGCTCCCCACATGTATTTCTTCAGAGTGTCTGAGAAGATGTTTAAGTCGGAAAAAGCAACTCCTAGGTGGTTCACTATTATCTGTGGAGGTAGATGGCTGAGTGTGCTGCTAGAGCTGATGAGGTGAGCATAATATTTCTCAAAGTGCTCCATCACTTTCTTAGATTTTCCTGGAGAAGCAGGTAGTAAGCACAAATGTAACAACCAGTTCTTTTTTTTCCATGCTGCCAGGCCAATAGCAATCTTGTGGAGGCACTGTTTGGCAATTTTCTCTTCAGCTGTTTTGTCCAGAGGCAGTTGGATCTGTGGGTCACATGTGAGGAAGGCAGCCAATATCCACATGGCTCCTTGTGATTGAATTGCTGGCACGAATTTCTCTGAGAATAGCTTGTCTGAAAAGTTCTGACAATCCTGCATGTCATGCAAGAGTCATAATTCTGCCAAAACACTTTTGACTGATCTGTTGTATTGAGAGTTTGGACTGCAGATGTTGATCATAGGCCACTCTATTTCTTGACCTTGGTCTGCTTTCAGGTTCATCCAGACTTCGCCAATCTCCTGCAAAGTGGCTGTGCTCTGAGAGAAAGCAAAACTTACATGAAGGTCCAACACATAGGAGAGGCTGGGCAGATTTATGTTAATCAATTCTAGTGTTTGGGCATAAAAGCATGTGTCTATGATAAGTTTAGTGTCGACTTTGAGGCAATGTGTTGGAATCTTTTTACACAGAGGTAGGTCTGTGTAGATAAGCTTTGTGGCTGAGATAATATTGGTGTTATACATGCTGATCAGCCAGTATGAACTGCTATAGAGGACTATGAAGTTCTCCATGTGGAAATGTAAACCTTCTACTTCATCCAGAATGTTGTCCTGGTATTCTTCATTTAGAAACATTATGAGTTGAATATTTTCAACCTTAGTGAGCTGGTAAGCAATCTCAATCTTCTCCATAATTTTGGGGTGGGTTACCTTGTTCACCCAAAAGAAATAGATGATTAGTAAGTTGTCAAAATCAATGTTAACACACTCAAACTTTTTAATCTTTTCCTTACTGTTCAGGAGCTGGCATTGGTGGGACAAGTTGAAGCCTTCATTGAATATCATATGAACAGTGTGCTGCCAGTATGGTTGTGGCATACCACCTTGCATTTTTTGAGTAGTAACAGATGATGGTGATTAATCTTTGGCCTGTGTTCTGCATTGATAATAAAAGGAATGGCGTCAATGGAACATGTATGTGCCTTAGTGTTGAAGGTCCATCAAAGCTTATTCTTAGTCTCCTCAAATAAGTTGTTTCAGACCAAATGGACAGCCTTTTGTGTAGCAATAAAGTACAGATGTAAAATCTCTTCTCCAACCTTTGATGTCTCTGCTTTTCTTTCTTCTGCTTTTCTGGATCTAACACTGGTTGAATCACAGGACAAGGGACTGGGACTAGGAGGGGGTTTTGAGTCAACTTGGGATGGGTTTAGATTACTAATATGAGCAAAGGGCACTCTAGTCTCCTCAGAGTCCCACACAGAGAGTTGTCTCTGTGCATAGTCATCCAAGGTCTGCTCCCACACAGAGAGTTGTCTCCATGCATAGTTGTGGGAATCACACTCCCAAGGGAAGAGTTGTCTCCTCTCATAATGGTGGCTGCTGCTGGAGTCCTCTGCTGGGCACTCTTGCTTACATGAGGTGCTCTCATCTGTTTGTCTCAGTTTAGCTGCTCAGCTTGCTTTGTCTCATGGGTTCATCCATCTTCAGATGCAGTGTCTGGTTGGTGGGTTGTTCTCATATCATTTCATGGTTGCTAAACAAAGATATAAGGTTAAGGTCCTAATCCTGGGTATTTAAATGATCTAAATATCTCTGGTTTCTAGCTTTTCTCTAAGGCAAAATATGAGTAGCTATTGTGCTCCTACTATAACCAAGGTTACTATCATACTTGACCTGTGTAAGGTTGTCTTCCTCACACTTGGTGAGGTTGCCATAATACTCAATTTTGTTTACACCCTCATCAACAAGAGAAAACTCATTATTATTGTTAATGACTGCATTATTTATATCATTAATAATTCGCCTAAATCACTGGAAGTGGGTGACTTTACTGTTATTTAGTAAGTACTGGTGGTGATCTAATACTTTCATGATCACAAAAGGTCCTTGCCAAATAGTGGCGAGTTTCAATACCTGATTGGTGTCAGTAATCTGATGAGGGAAATACGCAAAAACAGAATCTCCTTGCTTGTGCAGTTCTGCATACAATTTTTTGTTAGTTTCTTCTTTGGTGAATAACCGACTGGTTGGTATTTCAGCATATGGTAAGATGCACTTCCTGAAACTCCTGTAGCATCTGGTTCACAAAGTTCTCTAGTGTGGGTTCATTGTAATCCAGGAACATAATAGACAGTGGCATGCTTGCCTCATGGCCAAACATAGCCTTAAAAGGGCTGACTTTTGTAGTAGAGTGAACAGCTGTATTGTAGAAAAACTCTACTGCCTCTATTACTTGCTTCCAATGCCAACAAGTGGCCCAGGCCAGAGCAACCCTTATTAGCTTAATGATGGTGTGATTTAATCACTCAATGACACCATTCAACTGTGGGTGGTATGCAGTAGTGAAATCATGTATAATCTCTAATTCTTGCATGAGGGTGGCAATCAGGTTGTTTTCAAATTGAAGACTGTAATCAGAGACTAACCTCTCCATAAGTCTGAACTGAAAAATCCACTCTGATACAATTTTCTCTCCACCAACTTCAGCTGTAGTACTATTGATCAATATGAGCTTCACATACTTGTGAAGTGGTCAATTAGGACCAGAAGATACTGAAAGCCTTCCTCATCTCTCAATAATTTCTCCAAGTCCATTTGGACTACTTCATTGGTTTGTTTGGCGACCTGAATGTGGAGCTCTGCTCTTTGCTCTGGAAAGTGTCCAGCTCCCTGAAGCAGGCATGCTTTGCACTTGTCAATCACGTCTGGGATGGCAGCTCATACTCTGATGGTTACATAGTGAGCATTGAAAGTTCTCTCAGTCTGGACAATTCCCAGATGACCTTGCTCAAGGATTTTCTGGATCCCTTCTGAAATACTCAGATATTGCCAGCTGGCTGTTTCAACTATGGGCATACAGGAGCCCAGCTTCAGTAACCTTCCAATTATAGTGCTGGAAGTACCTCTTGGCAGAATAGCTTAAAGTGTAATTTGAATTATTCACTTTTGCAATGATTTCTGAGAGGATCTTATCATGCTGCTGATGGACAGCAATTTCTTTCACAAGGATGGGAGGATTGCTTTCCCATTCCAATCAGCATTGATTTTGGGAAGGAGCTCATACTCAAAGGCTGAGATGAACCCAAATGAAGTCTTCTCACCAAATGGCTTCCTAAGATCTTGCTCATAGCTGTGGAGGGCTGTGAAGTAGTCCACGTTAAGATGGAGTCTCCCTGGATGGTGGGTGATCATAAAGGTAAAGTCATTCAGGTACTTGATCCACCAGGCAACAATGTTCAATTTGTCCCCAGAAAACTTCTTAAGCCATACTAGTGCAGAGTTATCAGTGCATACAGTAAACTGGCGACATAGGATGAAGAAGTCAAATTTCTTCAAGCTCTCAACAAGTGCTAGCATCTCAGATTTAGTGGCCCAATAGTTTAACTCAGCACTTCAGAGCTTCTGGCTGAAGTACTGAACAGGGCTTTCTTCCATTGATGATTTGACTTAAAAACCCACTGATGGCAACAGAGCTTGCATCACAATCAACTAAAAATTCTTTGGTGTAGTCAGGCATGTTTAGACTCAGGATCTGCCTCAGTTCTAGCTTCACTGAGTCCAGCACATCTTGCTCAGCCCAAGTCCAACAGAACTTGGTGTTTTTCCAGAGTAGGTTAGAAATATGCTTAGTTTAGTTAGCCAACTCAGGAATAAATGAGCCATAGTATTTCAGAAAGCCCATCAAGTGTTGGACATCCTTGTGAGAGTGTGGAGTCTCAATGTGATCAAGATGGTCTTTTGAAATAAGAGAACACTTATTGCTGTTGACCCAGAGACTGGAGTTGTACAGGATCTTGAGAGTGCAACCCAACTTATCTAAGTGATCAGTAAATGTGTGTCCAGTGATGAGAATGTCATCCATATATGCTGTGATTCCTGGTTCAAGGACATTGGCCCCATTCTGCAACACATGCATAACATAGCACTGAAAAGTGGCAGGAGCATTACAGAGCCCAAAGGCCATGTATTTCCATTTGAAAAGCTGTACAGCATTATAAACGCCATTTTAGGGATGTCAGCAGGCTTCATGGGCACTTGCCAATAGGCCTTGCAGAGATCTAGGCATGAGAACAAACTGTATTTGCTGCTAAAGAATATGCATCCTGGACAGTGATGTCATTTAGCTTTCTAAAATTGATACAAAGGCAGTACTTCTTGACTTGCTGAATAAACACTGTAGGTCCACATAGGGGCTGTTGCTGCTTCAAATGATACCACTCTCTATCAGATCACTAAGGATCTGTTGGTATTCTCCATGTAGGTTCTCTGACAAGCGCTGAACTGGCAACTGAATGGGGTGATCACTTTTGGCTTGTAATTGTGTGTTGTTCCCTGACAGCCTTACCAATGCTAATTGAGCCATAGTTGAATACATCATGGTGCTGGTGCAAGAGAGTGAAATTGAATCACATTCTTGGGGACTCAGATGTCCATGAGCTTTTTCATTTACCAATGGGATCTGTACTGGATTGCTGGGTTCACACAGATCGTGAATCACAGTGAGAACAGGCAGGCAAGTGGTTGCTTTCATTTTGACTCTGACCAGAGTCATGACAATAGAGATCTTGGTTGGATCCATTTGGATCAGATGAGTGGAACTTTTGAGCACAGTGATACAAGTCCTGTCATGGGAGACATGGCAGAGGTCTGGAGAAAAGTGTATGCCAGGAAGGCATTTCCCTCTTTGTCCAGAGATCATAACATTGCCCTTGTAAGGAGAGTTAGTAGTGACAGCAACCTGTTGCCAGTGCCAGGGTTCCACAACAATACTTTCAGATAGTGTTAAAGAAATTTCTTGGTTACAGATTGCAGTAAACTCCTCCTGAGGCTCACTTTCATGGATCAAGATAGTATTATTTCTGTAGTCTATAACACAGGCGTTCTTTTTGAGAAAATCATTGCAGAGGTTGATGTAATATGGCAAGGGTTGATCACAAGTGTCTATAACAATGAGATCAACTTGGAAACATTCCTGACGAATTTGTAGTTCAAGATTATTTACCTGACCTTTCAACAAGATAGTATTTCCCAAAGTGTCCAGCAAGTGTGCTGTAGATGGTGATAGACTCTCTCTCTCCAAGCAAAGCTTATCACAACAGGTGTTGCTTATTATGGAAGCAGAGGCTCCAGTATCAATTGTGACATTAATTAAAAGTCTGTTCACATCTGCTGGGATGACATTGGTGTGCAATAATGAGGTGATCACCAAGACATCATGTGCATGGTTTTCAGGAGGTGGCACTCCATCTAATTTAAATGACTGACAGACTCAACCAGGGGATTGGGAGTACACACTTCAGTTGACAGCTCTCTAATAATGAAACCATCTTCATTAGTCATTAGACAAATAACTGCACCACTCTGAGTCTGAACATGACCTAATTGTCCACAGCATTTGTTATCAGGTTTCTTCTGCACTACAGCAGAACTTGAGGAGGCCAGTGGTTTGGGGACCATCTGACCAGTCTTTAAATCTCCAGCATCTTTTTTGATGTGAGTTGTATTTTGCAACATGTATACTTTTTGATTGCCTTTTTGACAATGGAGTTCAAGTCGTCCTCTGGATTGCACTTGAGTTCAAGATGGCTCTGAATGTTGGAGGGGAAACCTCAACAGATATATGAAAAGAGATCATGTTGCAAGTATTCTGGCATCAGCTTGCTAAGGGGAAATAGTCTGTTGACCTGTGTGATATAGGTCCTGACATTGTCTCCCTTTTTGAAGGAGAGATCACATAAGAGCATCTTATATTGCTGTTTAATATGAGGCACCTTGTAATGGTCCTCAAAATGACCAATGAGTAGTTGATAATTTGTTTTGACCTCTCTGTCCAACATCATGTACTGATTGTACATGAGGCTGGAGATACATGGGGAATTGAGCAGCCTGTGTAGCTTTATATTGTTTCATAGTGAGCTCAAAGAGGAAGAGCCACTCTTCAAATGCCTGTGAGATCTTGTCAATTTTTCCAGTAAATTTGGGCAACACAGAGTGTTGATTGAAAAGGTTTTCTGATTTGCTTCCAGATGCTTCTGTAGTTAAGATTGACTGGGTAAAGTGTGGCCAATGAGTTGTTGCAGAGCTGATAGGGTTACTCAGGGGAGGAGGCAAAGTGATTGTAGCAGTTGGAGTAACTGTGATACTGACAGGTGCTGTGGGCACTATTGTTGGGCTCAGGGTACAAAGGCCTGGCATAGCTATGGTGGTTAATGTCAAAGCTTGCATGAGAGCTGACTGGGTGAATGTAGGGCCTCCAACTGTAAAAGAGGTAAAAAGGGTAACAAATGGTGGTGTCACTGGAGTTGTAGTAGGTGCTAGTGGAGCATGAGAAAGGTGAGCAGAAAACGTTTGCAATATAATACTTGAAAATCTTTCAGAGAGAGCATCAAGAGCATTATCCAAGAAGGCATGGGTTACATATTCAGGTTCTCCTAGCAAGATCAGTGGAGAAGGAGGGGTAGGTTCTTGAACTTGCCTCTCTAATGCAGAAATCGAATTGAGCTGCCAGGCTGTAGTGGTTTGTTGTAGCTATGCCTGCAAGGCATCAAGGCAGGCTTCACAGGAGCAGAGCTGAGAGATCTGCTTGGAAAGCACTTCTCTAAACTGTTCAACTTTGGTTGTTGGTAACTCTGGAGGAGGAGACAATGGCATATACAAAATAAACTGGTTCAATGAGGTAGCAAGAGTGGGGATCTCTTGCTGAGAAACTTTGAAGGGTGTAGACATAGCAGAACCAGGTTTGGTGGGAGTAGGTGTAGGTAAAACAACAACTGAATCAAATCCAACAGTGTGAGGGGCAGTGTCCAGGCTGCCAACACTCACACAGGGAATGTCCCAAGATGGGGTCCCATTATAAGAAATAGAAAAATCCATATCCATAAGAACAAGTAAAAGTAAAATAAGAAAAAGGTTCCAAAAATAATTCAAATAATGTAGGAGAAACATCCAACTGTATAGGAGAAACAAAAAGCAACTGACAGACAGCAGCAAGGTATAGGTAAGGCAATCATTCCATAACAAGACAATGCCAATATGGCACTAAAAACAGGTAAGAACAATCAAGGCTTGACAATGGCTTTGGATCACAGAATTGAAAGTGTAGAATTACATATGAGGTAAAGTTGTGCATCAATTGGTGTTGAAATAAATCACAGTCAGGGGAAATCCATCCCATCTGACTCACACCTAATGGAAAGAACAAAACTGAATATGGTAAGAAAACACTAAGAACAGTTCTGAATCATTTCAGGGTCACTATGTAGAATCATGAGGCATGTCTAACAGCTCAAGCAGCACTGGGTAACATGTAGTACAGGCTGAAGGTTGCAAAGATTTACCATTGCTGAGAGTGACCCATATTCCAACAAAACAAATGAACATTGGTAGCTTGCCAATTTCACTATAGAAAGAACTGAAACTATTCCTCAAAATGGTATTCCAGATAGTGACCAATTCACATGGCATCACACCAAAGCCAAATCATGAAAAACCATCCTTACATGCCAAGGTGCTAATTGTGTGTCTCTAGTATTAATTTCTAGCTCAATAAAACAATTTAGCTCAGTGTTCTTCTTATCTCAGCTCATTTAATAAAATATAATCACATGTAATTGCCATGTATTCTCATTTGCCAGCAGCATATTATATTTGCCTTGTATTGTTCTTAAGTGCATGTACAAACCAATCATTGTTAACAGTTTTTATTCCCTATACATATACTTAGCTCTAAAGTGACCACAATATGGGCTACCATCTGTCAAGGAGCAAGTTATCACCCCATGCACAGTGAATTTCCTCCCACATTATCACTGGATCTTACAAATGCATTCTTATTAAATTAATACCATAGCTAAAAAGGGTTAGAGATATTAAATATAAGAAAAAGTCAATGGTATCCAGCAAGACAAAATTTATTTGATGTTTGCTACAATGCTTTCCCTACTTTTATACAAGAACAAGGTAAATATTTACTGTTTTACAAAATTCACTTCAATTTCCCTCACAATTCAAACAAGCAATTACACGTTCAACTTGATTGAGGGGACAATTAATAACTAATTTGAAACTTAAGTTCAAAAACACTAAGAATCATTAAAATCACTAAATTAATCAAGAATTAGCACTGAATTAATAAAATGAGAGCGCCATTAAATAAATAAAATCAAAAATAAGGGCCCTGAGTGACTCTACACCAGAGACCTTATGTGGTTCAACAATATTGAGAACATCACCTGATATTATGATGTTATGAAATGAATAGAAATCATAACAATGCTCTGAGCAATGTGTCCAATCCAGATGACATGACACTGAGTCAAGTCCAGGAATTTTGTTCACTGTTTGTTGACTGTGCCACCAGAATGGGTTCTCTCAGAGATGTTTTTGTGCATTTTTATCCTAATACTACATTTAGAGCAGAAGATACACACACCTCTGATACAGATGCTATGATGACGTTAATGATAGCTCTAAAAGGATTTTGATTATATGAGGGATTTTATGACACATTTACTCATCAATTAAATAACCTGAGACATAATTGCCCACTTAGATCTAGAATGCCTACAATCCAGTTTTTCCAATTAAGGGATGAAGTTGTCACTCAATGGGAGGTATTTATGCAGATGACAAGAGAACCACAGTATGCAGAAGTTCATAAATGGGAGGGAGTGTTAGCTATAGAAATGATAACCGCTACTCAAAGATAGTCTCCTGACCTGCTCTCCAGTTGTTTATCTAGTTTCAACTACCATTTACCTTTTCTAATTTTATTTACTTGTTTTTCAATATGCAAATAATTGTGTAAGTTAAGGCAACATTTTGGGAGTACTTTCCTCAAAGTACCAGAGCAACACATAGCTTCTAGAGATCTGTCAGATCACCTATCCCAAATTGTGGACCATTTAGTTTACAGATACAGCTACATATAAGGAAATAATAAATCTTTCATTCTATATGCAACACATACATGCACCTATAAATGATTACACTGTGATGATATTATACTGTTGGTTAGCATGAATGCATGGTAACTACATGCTATTATTTAGTGAGCTGAGAGTTAACAGTGAAAATGAGTTGTTTATTTTTAATGATGAGATAGATAATAAAATGTGAGACATCTAAGGTAGCACCATTCACTAAGGTTAAGCACTTCTCCTTTTGGATAGCACTTTGGCTGGAAGCCATACAAATTGGTCATCTTAGAATTTACCTAAAAACTCATAGTTACTTGGATGAATTACTGATGTTTGTTTTAAAAATTTATCTATGTTAATTTAATGGAATTGGGGCTGTTCTAATGAGGTCGCTCTTTCAACCTTCTGCCATGTCAATGAGTTAGTTAGTATACTTATAATTCCAGCCCACGATTCTACATTATAATTGACCAAAAACGTTTTTGATATAACAAATTTGTCGGTACTTTTTATCAACATACAAAATCTTGAAACTGATATAGGGAGCCTTGAGATCGACAGAGCAAATCATTATGACAATATGAACAAAAATTTAGCATGAAGGAGGTATGAAGACTAATAACATTAGATGGGTCCCTTAAAATTTTCTCATATGTACATTAAAATATTTATCTGAGTTTTTGTATGAAATCAAGTATAATATTTTATCATTTAGTCTAGATTACGACTCAAAAAAACTGATAAAACTAAATTTTGATGTAATTGATAGGTATACTTCATTCATGCTAAATTTTTTGTTCATACCGTCATAACGATATACTATGTCGATCTCAGGGTTCCCTATGTCGGTGTCAAGATTTCGTATGTGGATAAAAAGTACCAACCCAAAAGATATCTAAAATATTTGAAAATTGACAACAAAAATAGAACAACGAATATAATTATTTCGAATATTCAAAAATCAAAATGCCTAATGTGCATAGTTGCGATTTGACTATTTTAATTGCAGCCTGTACTTTGAAGCCGGCCTTTAGCTAAAATTATAAAACATTATCAATTCAATAAATTTAACATTTATTTATAGATGTAATCAATCTAAATATATTAAGTAACCAATAAAATTTTTAGCGTTTTAATGGCTTTATAGTATTCTGCTACTTTTCTTAAGAATGAAACTGTGCATGGACATTTACATTTCGTGCGGCCTGAATAATGGACTTTCATTTGTGCAGAAGCACGATATATATTAGCTAGAAGTTAGTGGCAACCTAAGAAAATAAACGAGTTCTTAAATTATATAACAAGTGTTTTATTAGTTATAGTGAAATTCAGTCAACAATGTGAAGTTATATTAATAGTTAAGAATTCAAATTACTCTATATAAATTTATGTGATAGCTTAATTAAAACACCACGAATTGAAATTTATATATATATATATATATATATATATATAT